>JACEFZ010018579.1:0-5000 GCA_014155875.1 Cepaea nemoralis
AAACCTCTAGTCTTCAGTATGAACACATATGTCATCTATGTATGTAGACGTATTGGGCACCCCGTGGAGAAGATCTCTAGTAAGACGTACAAAAGTGACAGGAGCATTACGAAGGCCAAAAGGGAGAAAACGCCACTCATAGAGCCCTAGAGGTGTAGAAAAAGCTGTCAAAGGAATTGAATTTTCTTCCATCGGGACTTGCCAGTAACCTCGAGTGAGGTCGAGTTTGGAAAATATACGAGATGTAGACATATCCAGGATCAAATCTTCGCATGCTGGAATTGGCTCAGCATCGATCTTTGTCACTCTGTTTAAACGTCGAAAATCGACACAGAGGCGAATTGTTGAGTCCTTTTTGGTGACAAGAACGATAGGAAAGGAATATTCTGACTGTGATCTTTGAATTATTCCACTCGACTCAAGATATAGTATTTCTTTGTCGAGATTTGCCCTATAATTTAGAGGGATGGAATAAGGTCGACATTTGATAGGGGTGTTATCAGTCAGAATGATGGAATGTTCTATTCTGTCTGTCTTTCCTGGGATGTCGGAGAAAATGTCCTTGTATTCTGTCCCTAAATCTATCATTTGTCGTCGTTGCTCGTCCGTAAGTTTGGTTTCTATCCGTATGCTGTCGATGGTCCCAGTCGTGTCTACAGTAGGGACTGGTAATTCTATTCCGTCGTCATCTGTCTGGTTAAGTACTGTTGTGGTATTAGCTGCGTGTGCTGTTACCTGGCTAAGTGTATTTGCGATGTCGCTGTCGTGTGTCGCCCTACCTAGTGTAGTTGCGTTGTGTACGTCTGTCGTCCGATTGACTGGTGTGGGTGCATTTTGTTCGTCTGTCGGTAGTTCCTGTCGTGAGAAATATGGTTTCAGCATGTTGATATGAAATATCTTTAATTTTCCCTTTAACGATATTTCATAGTCGACATCTGATATTTTACGTTCGACGTTGAATGGCCCTTGCCAAGATGTTAGCAACAAATTACGTTTATCTGGTAGCAAAAGCAGAACTTTCTGATTCGGTTCTAGGTGTATTGTTTTAGCACCCTTATTTGCATTATCACACTCAAATGGTCTTGATGCCAATAATGACCGTTGAACTTTGGCCGTGACATGCTTACCCTTTCTTACAAGATGTTGACACATAGTACATGAACGACAGAAACATTTTATATCAGAAAAAAATTTAGGCCAGTAGAAGTGTGACAAAATTCTGGCTCTGGTTTTGTCATAGGCCAAATGTCTAGCAAACGGTGACTCGTGTGCGATTTTCAGCACAGTTTGTCGGTATGTTACAGGTAACACCGTTTGCTGAATTTCATGGTTATTATTTGTGTAATAACGCATGAGGATTCCGTTGTGTATTTTAAAATGCCATGATGCATTTTTGGTCACTTTCGCTCGCTCACCTAACAATTTAAAATAAGGTGCGATAGTTTGATCGGTGCGTTGTGCCTCGATAAATTCTTGTCGAGTATTATTGTTAGTAGCACCGCAAGGTGTTAACAGCTGTAACATCTCGTTTTGCAGGTCAGTGTAGTTTGTTTGCGTTTCTGACCTTGTTACAGCATTAGCCAGGTTCGTTTCCTTCCAGGCTAATATATCATCGTCAGTACATTTCTTTAATGAGTCTAAACATCCTAAAATAAGATCCGTGCAAGGGTCTTGCAGGATTGCGCACGTAAATGTGCCGGTAAGGAACGGGGTATTTATATGCGCTTTTGCCAGTGGGTATTTCTCAATTGTTCCAGAGAAAGTATGGCATTTGACAAATTCACCCGTGTAATCTTCTGGTTTCACCAGTTCTTTTCTCAGGCCAAGTACAGTACTGCCGCTGTCCAGTAAACAATGGCATGGTTGGTTATTTACCAGTGCATCGTAGAACTTCAATTTACCTCTGGAGGCATTAGCTGCATTAGTATCTTCGATGGAACATCGAATAACGTGACCACATTCTAATTGTCCATCCGCATGAAACCTGTTACATGTATCACATTTATTGAAATCAAGTATATCAGTAACTACTGCCACACTTTCACACACATTCTCTGGTAGCACATTCTCAAGTTAAGAGTCTATCACACTATCATCGTCAGATGACGTATCGATGAGCATAGCATTGTTTGCCTTCATCCTTTGTCTGCCCAGACATTTTGCCGAATAGTGTCCATAGCTTGAACAAAAATAACATTTGATAGCCCGTTTGAACGAGTTTCTTCTATTCTCTTGCTTCTTTATGACTGTTTCTAAATGAGATGGATATGCTGGGTTCTTATCGCACATAGAATAAGTGGGATGATGTAAATTGCAATATCCACAACGTGGAGGTTTTTGATAGGGCTGGTCTTTCTTACGATACTCTTTTTGCCTATACGATCTATTAGGTTCGTTTTTCACAAAGGCAGTGATCTCAGTATCATGGATGGTGGTTTTAAAGATATCACGATTTGCAGAAAAGTAAGCAGACCCACGTTTTTCTAGCTCTTGAATGGATTCTATGTCTGCCTGTTGGAGGAACTTTGCAAACGGGGTAGGGACCGTGGATATTACCTTGTCCATTACCATTAGATCTTGCAGTTTATCGAAGTTTTTCCCCACTTTTGCCGCTTTAAGCCATTTGTTAAATGTACTTTGCACGTTAGAGACGTAATCTAGGAACGGTTTCAGTAGGTTTAGGGTTTTAATTGTGAGTATTGAATCTGATACCCTGGAGCGTCAAGTAAGAAGTGTTGCATGATTCTATCGTGGATGTATTGATAGTCACTCCTGAGTTCTGTAGGTATTGATTCTATCACTTTTAATGGCTCACCACTGAGATTTCTCATGTAGATCATTGCCCAATCTGCCAAAGGTATTTTATGAGTCTTAAGTTGAAACTCTATATTCTCAGTCCATGCAGAAATGGAATCGCCTACGCTGTATGGCTTGATAAGGCCTTTATATTTGGAAAATTTATTTTGCTCCTCCTGGCTCTTTTGTTTACTAGAGGCTATTTGAATGTTTGACTCTATCTCTAACTCTGTCATCTTTAACTTTGTCTCTGACTCTACTTCAATCTGCTTCTGTTTCATGGCATGATCTAATTCTAATTGTTTTTGTTTCGTGACTTCTTCTGCTTCTTTCATCTCTTTTTGATGTTGTCTTTCTAATGCTCTTTCATCTCTATCTATAGCGGCTTTTCTCTCTGTTTCCTCCTTGTATTTTTGATCAACCCATTTCTCTAATACTTCTCCAGTATGGCCTAATGCTTTGCCTGCCTGGATGCACTCATTTAACGATGCCATTTTTTGATTTTATGTTATTTTACAACAATAATATTTCAATTTCCCACACAAAAGTTGTACAGTTATATGTTAGTATATACACTATCACTAAAAATAAGATGCATCGTTAAAATGGTCAGTATCAAAATTATTCGAAAATATACTCATCTAATCGGTAGGAAAAACTTGGCACTTGGGATGTTCCACCGCTGACTTCCGTACACAAAATGATTGACTTGATTGGAGAACTGATGCTTCTGTTTAGTAGAGCATCAATACTTTAGAAAACATGTATATACTACAAATACATGTTCATCTTTCATGCGGGTGATCAATAACAAATGTGATTTGCATAATGATAATGATGTTAATGAATGAATGGTATGATAGTATCAATGATTGTCATGATTTGTAAGATGCTTCGTCATATGAGTGTCACTGTCGTCTTGTCTTCACTTTCCTTCTGGTTGGTATAACTACGCTCTATAGATTCCGTTTAGTAGCTAATATACTCTTAAATGTGATGAATGTTGACATTGATGGCTGTATCA
Source organism: Cepaea nemoralis (assembly GCA_014155875.1). Classification (NCBI taxonomy): domain Eukaryota; kingdom Metazoa; phylum Mollusca; class Gastropoda; order Stylommatophora; family Helicidae; genus Cepaea; species Cepaea nemoralis. The sequence goes on from JACEFZ010018579.1 coordinate 3,821, forward strand.
CACAAAATGAAATGTACGATGGTGTGCTGGATAACTTTGCAACATATTTGTACATATATTCATTTAACCAAATTCATCAACATTTGCTATCACTTTTCACAGAATTACACAATTTCTAAATTATTTTCTTTTAATTGTGGCTCAAGCTCCACAAATGTTACTTTTTAAAGTATTTTGGTGTTCATTTTCGAAAAACAATCTATTTCAAACATTCTATAATAAATAATTCACGTTTGGGTAATTTTAACACCACAAAATAATTTTAGAGTCTTATAGACGTTGGTTCAGAAACTTCTGACACCAAATGGGTCCTGCCTGTCAGCAACCTACTTGCGACAGGTAATTCAGGACTCCCTACTTTTGCACGACACGAATCAATAACTCGTGTGGTTTACAAAAGGATACATTTTTATTTAGAGCTATTTACACACAAGCTCTGCGAGCGGAATACTTCATGGATAATCAACAACATGGTATGTTTCACAGATGCATTGAAGAGGTGAAAATAATGATACTATTAACTAATTGGAATCTAAAGCCTAGCTAACACTATTGCTGATAAACTATATAAAGGTTTCTAGTGAACACGTCTGTTCTCTATCAGTCCTTGTCCCAGTCTGACCACGCTTCTGGTTGCGCGTTGAACCACGGACATTCAGTCCTCCGTGCGCTGGCGAGTTTGCGTGCGTAGAGTCCCAGCACGCTTGGCCAGTTAACTCAAGTAACTGGTATTCTCCAGTTACTCGTCGAGAGGCGAGTTCCCTATACTCTTGGGAAACCCTCGCTCATAAGCACTCAATGACCTGTGTCCTGTTGTCAAGCTAAATATAGTGCCTGTGTCTCTCCTGTCTGGTGTCCTCTGCATAGCTCCGTCTTAACTCTCTAAGCTCCTGTGTAGATCTTTGACACACACTCACACCTCCTCACATCTAGACACATACAAAATGTCTCACGTTAGCATTGAAACTAGTGTGAACAAACTCCCACACTTTACTCACACACATACACTGACAATTGTCATGAGCAGTCTCATAAAAATGTTAAACATGGAGAAAAATGTGTACATAAAAAGTATGTGACGTAAACATAGCGATGCTCCCACACACAGAGATACACACAGAGAAGGCACACACACACACACACACACACACACACACACACACACACACACACACACACA
>JACEFZ010018579.1:15000-37500 GCA_014155875.1 Cepaea nemoralis
CAATAATTCTCGTCCGCATGTTGCAAAGATTGTTCAGGAAGCATTAGCTTGGAAGAAGTGGGAAATTCAGCCTATACTCCCGATTTGTCACCATGTGATTGTCATTTGTTCGGACCTCTAAAACAAAGCTCTAAAGGGGCAACGATTTCACACAGATGCAGACATATTGAACGGGGTAAACACTTGGTTCAGTGAGCAAACACAATCTTTGTTTTTGCCGACGGCATTCGCCACCTACCTAAGCAATGGGATGCTTGCCTGAATGCCTACAGCGACTTCTTCTGACCAACCCATGATGCATAATTCATTCAAAATGAATGCTTTGTTTAATTCTACCACACCTGTTAATGTTTTTTTTCATGCTTTTATAATAAAGCCATTGGAACGGGTTTCAAATGAACGACTCTTATAGTAAGACATTACAACAGCATTTAGACCGGCGTAATTGAGGAGAGGTGGGCATTCAGTTACCCAGTACACTCGCTAAAGCGTGACAAAGACCACACAAAACAACAGGGATATTGAATAATTATACAGCGCAAGCACGTGGAGAAAATAATTGCCAGAAAAAAAAAACAACAACAACAACACACACACAATGCGCGTACACACGCACACAAGCACGCACACATTACACACACGCACGAACACACGCACATGTATTCATGCACACATGCGTACGTACCTAGAAGCTTGTCCAGTCTGAGACACGAAACATTTAAACTGCCTAGTCGCTCATTAAATCCACGAAACTGAACACTGAAAACTGCAGTTGTTTGTTTATACATTTAAATCGCTTTATTGTTGTTTCCGTGGATAAAGACTTGGGTGGAGACGTTCGCTGTATCTGTGTATTAATTCATCAATCCTTCAAGCTTCTTAGTCTTATTTGGTGTGTGTTCTTTCTCTCCTCGCTCCATTATAAGCTCGGCAAAAAAAAATAAATTCTTTTATGAAAACACATATACACATATCGAAACACACACACACACACACACACACACACACACACACACACACACACACACACACACACACACGCGCACACACACACACATACACACACACGCACGCACACACATACACACACGCGCGCACGCACACACACACACTCACACGCATCGAAACACATACACATAGTAACACGCACACACACACACACTCACACACACACGCATCGAAACACATAACATCGAAACACGCACACATCAAAACAAACACACACACACACATGGACACACACACACGCAAACTCTCTCTCTCTCTCTCACTCTCTCTCTCTCTCTCTCTCTCTCTCTCTCTCTCTCTCTCTCTCTCTCTCTGTCTCTCTCTCTTAAAGCTGAAACAAACCAGTTAGCGAATAAAGTCGACAGCTAAATTAAAGTGAATTTGACTGCTCATTTACCGGGAAACCACAATGCTTTCGATGATGGCTAGACTTCAAAGTCTTTATGACGTCGCTGGGCAGTGACTGCGTACCTTCCAGGTTTAGCGTCTTTGAAGAAGTTGCAATTGTCTTTTTACCAGCTAACTGACACTGAGCAATCTGGATTACTGTATTCAGTTTTTCCAGTTAAACTGGATACAAGGTCAGTCTCTGGTTATTCTAAGTTGATTTTATACCATGCACATATTCCAGACTAACTTTTTGTAAGTGTTATGAATACTGATCACATTCTGAAGACCATCTAAATGGTAAATTTAACCCGTGGTTTTTATGTTCTATGTGTACTAATTAGGACACAAATGGGAAAAAACAACGTTTAGTTCTCTATTTATAAGTAGTAGTTTAAACTCGTCAAAGATCCGGCAACTCAAAGTGGTATGATCCCAGTATATTCCAGACAATTTTACAGCCAGTAGTTTGCCATTACTTTGAGAAAGAGAAGTCAACGTTCAAATCCTACTTAATACAGGTAGAGGAGCTGAGCGTTTACCTCGCCATCAGAGCACCCGGAGTTTGAAAGCGAGCTCCCTTATCTTTCGATCATGTCGATAGTCTACAGACCATCGTGGCTGAAATCTATTTATTATATTATATATTATATATTATGCATAGTGTACCTGTGCGGGCTGTTGTTTTGTCGAGATTCCTGTCTGTTCCACTTTTAATATGGGACAGTGAAGAGCATTTTTTGTGCTATTCACTGGCACAGGAATGGAGCATTATGGGGCAACCCTTTGCCGTAAAGTTGGAACCGCGACTAACTAACTAACTAACTAACTAACTAACTAACTAACTAACTAACTAACTAGCTAGCTAATGACTGACTGACTGACTGACTGACTGACTGACTAAATCTACGTCAATTTCGAAATTTGACAGCCTCTTAGAATCAATTACCACATGGGGATGCACGAACTAATCTGGGAACCTCTAGCCCGGCAATGGTTAGAATGTGAAATCGTGAATAAAAAAACAACAACAACAAAGAAATCGTTAACTGGGGAATTATTATTTCGTCTGTGCCATTAAAATCCAACAGACGAAATGAAAATGCCTTTTTTAAAGGATATGCAGAAAAGAATAGAATAACAGTTGTCTGTTGTCTCAATTGTTCATATGCAAGAACTGTTTTCTTGTGGTCATTGTTCTAGTTCTTATTTCTTGTTTGCATTAGATGATTACAAGGGGTGGTGGGAGAGGTGGACGTGGGAGGGAGCTAATGGAACCAGATGCTAATCGTGCCTAGGTGGGCAAAATATGCCAAGTGAGACGATTTTAAGCTGTGTCGAGTATTTCATTAATTTATAGGACACATCGAATGTGTTTGCTTGGTTTTGCCGTGACCAAGCGAAGGGTCTCACCTGTATACATATTTGTCATAATTATTGTATTTATTATTATCATCGTTATTATTATGTTTATTATCTGTCTCTGGGGCTGAGGGGTGTAATGGACGCAGTTTCACAATCCTCACACACCTGGTTCGAAGTCAGCGGAGTTTAGAGCAGATGATTGGAAGTTAATAATAGTATGAATGTCGCCGTGCAGAAAGCAATGGCAAACTACTGAACGTAAACATGCCCAGAAAATCACAAACAGCCAATAAATGCTGGGATTGATTGCTGCGTCCTGTAAAGGACATGTAACTAACGGTTTTTTATTGCCATCATAATCATCATAATCATCATCAACCACACTGTCACCATCACTAGCATTAGTACTGGGATCACCATCATCTCCACAAGTAGCATCAGTACTCTCATCACCACTATTATCGTGGTTACCAGCACTACAAGCGTGGTTATCATACGTGTTATATATATAAGGGAGGAGGAGGAGAAGGGGGAGGAGGAGGAAGAGGGGGAGGAGGAGTAGGAGGAGGGGAGGAGGAGGAGTAGGAGGGGTAGGAGGAGGAGGATTAAAACGCATATGCCTGTAGATAACTGTAGCGAAAAGGTCCACCTATGTGAGAAATATGCAACAATTTTACATATATAGCAATGCTATTAAAAGTTATGTCCCTTCGCTATAAATAAATTATAATGTAAATTGAAATATTAAATAATATTAAGTAAATAACTGTTTGTACACTAACAAACTATGACAGTTGGTTGCACGGGAATGATAAGAACATGTGTAGAAAATTTTATCTCACTCGGATGGACCGTTCGCGAACGCATAAAGAACATACATACATACATACATACATACATACATACATACATACATACATACATACATACATACATACATACATACATACATTGTCTTATATATATATATATATATATATATTTATATAGATATAGTAGCGTTTACAGCAGGATCAGAAGTATTAAATAGGATGTGCAATAGCAGTTATGGTATTTATCTAGCCTTATAAATAAGTAATGACACATTCAATATTTCAGTGCGTTGACAGTAGTTTAAAAAAAAACAAAACAACAACAACATAAAAACTTTATAAATGGGGAATACGGAATTAGAAGGAAAATATCAAATAATAAAGCTGTCATTGAATGAAGATTAAATGCTACATAATCATCATCATCATAGTCTAGATCTGCAACAGCTTTGCTTTGGCCTCTGTTCCTAGGTTCCTGATCTTTTCATTGGAGATACCATCAGTTCCTGGTGACTTTCTCATTTTCAGGTTTGATATGGCTAGCTCCAGTTCTCTGATTGTGATAGGTGCCTTCAGAACCTCATGTACTGTTTCATTATGTCCTGTATGTTGCCGTTTCTCTCGAATCTCTTGTTGTTTCTCTGGACTAATGTCGATATTGTTATCTTGTGCGAATGAGTCCGCAAAAGGGTCAGCTGCTTGCTTTCCTGTTAAGATGTTTCCATCTTTATGTAGCACAAGTTTTGAGCTTCTCACTGTGCCCTCATCATTAAGTTGTTTTATTAGCTTCCATAATTTCCTTGTGTCTCTTTGAAAGTTCAGAGACTCTGTTTTCTCCTGCCAGATTTTCCGTCTAGCGTGCAGCTTGGCCCGTTGAAATTTGGCTTTTGCGTGTTGGTATTTATTGTGGTGCTCTTAGCTGGGTTTGGCCTCTGCTTGCTTTCTACACACTTCCACATCATTATGCAACTGTTCCAGTTCACTACTCCAGTAGGGTTTATAATGTTTACGGGCTCTTCTTGGTACTGTTTCTCGTGCTGCCTGTAGTATGCATTTCCCAAACTCTTCAACTACTTATCTTATTTATGTCCTTCTCAGTGTTCAGGTTTCTAAACAGTATGCTGGTGCGATGCTTGTACATTGCCCAGTTTGCTTTCTTGTAGTTCCACCTTGAGAGGGTGCTGCTTTCACTTACAAGCTCATTTTTTTTACAGTTAGAAAGACTGGCCGATGGTCACTGACACCAAGTTGTTTCCCAACAATTCGTGTAATGTTCCACTCCAGGTCTGGTGAATGAAAAGCCAGGTCAGGTGTAGTTGTAATGTGCCATGTTCTCGAGTAGAAAGTACGTGTGTCGGACGGCTTGTTAATTAAGATGAATCTTTTCTCATCCTGCCAGTCTTCCAGTCTCTCTCCTCTCTGGCCAATGTGATCATAGCCCCAGCTCTGCAAGTGGGTCTTGAAGTCGCCACACACAATAAGTTTTTCTTTTCATGGTAGTATGTCCAGTGCCTGTGGGCAGTCACTTGGACAGTAGTAATTGATCAGATGAAGGTCTGTATTGTCTGTCTTAAGTTTAAGTGTCTGATACTCAGCCCTTTCCATGTAAACTTCAATTTGAGAGATAATGATGTTATGTTTTACAAGGGTCAGCATCCCATCCTTTCGCCTGTTCATTTGGTCAGATCGGAAACACTGTTAGCCTCTGATTTTAAAGGCTATATTTTCATTGAGGTGAGTTTCTTGCAAGCTTGCTTTTTCTTGGTCCAAGATGTTTTCTAGTTCTATTTTGTTGTTGTTGCTGACTCCCTCCGCATTCCAGTGCATTATTTTTAGTCTTTGTTTGGTATGGCCAGACGCTCTATTCTCAGGTCCCCTGGCTCCACAGGACATCTGAGAAGAAACTCCAGTAGCTGTAGTTGGACTCTTTCGAGGCTTAGGGCCCGGCACTGCACCCGCCTGGCGGTCCAAAGCTTGGCGAGCACCAACACATTTAGCAGTAGTCGACATATTTCATTACGCGTGATTGTGTGGCATCCTGATTCCTATGGTGGGCCTCCTGGCTGCGCTGCATCCGTCTTCAGCACCTTCCCTTTGCTAGAGCAGACTACTCGAGTTTAGGTGTGTAGACACACACACACACACACACACACACACACACACACACACACACACACACACACACACACACACACACACACACGTGTCTGCGCATGCATGTACGTGCGTACACATCTAGAGCGTTCTGGTTATTTCTCGGCGCCAGTGACTCGCCACCGCCCCTTCTCCTGTTAGTTAAAACAACTTCGCCACGAGAAGGCCAGGAGTTGGACTTTTGCTGTATAGGTGATGAATACACGAGCCATTGGGGTATTTATGCAAGGTTGGGCGCTCACCCCAAACAATCTCCCCGTCTACATACAGCAACCTTTGGAGCCAGTTAAGCAACTCACATTTCATTTGTGTCAGTTATTTCATTTTTGTCTGCATGTTCACAAACAACCGCGTTGCCGTAATGTAGTTATTTTAAGGTTATTTATGTCTTTGCATGTTGTTGTTTTATGTTTATGTGTTCACGGATGGAGGCTTGTTGTTACACTTTTCTATTTACGTGTTTGTGTTCTTATACTGAGCTTCAACAATTCATATTTTCCCTGAGATTCATTGAATTCTCACAGCCTTACGGGATTTAACCACGTTTTATATATGTCTTCTGTACGAAGGACATAGCTATGGCTAGGCGGGACTGCACCTTTCCATTCACAATAGTGCTTAATGCCGAAAAATTCAGTCTTTGAACAATGACAACAGGTCAGGATAAACATACCATTTGGTTTACATCTTGCGTGAAGACAGGAACTGTAGATGTTTTCCATACATTCACTAGGGCATGTTTCCTTAGTGACTCAATGAGCATGTTCAAGAGGATAGAGATGGGGTGGATCCGAAGAGAGTGGGTGCTGTCTCTGGAGCTGTCTCGGCTGGCAAAGATTAGTTTCATCTTCGTGCCAGGGCATGCGGGAGTACAAGGAAATGAGCGGGCTGACAAGCTCGCAGGTAAGGCTACTGTGGAGTGCGGACGCGCCATGGACCAGGCTGACATTCTGAATGCTCTACGAGAAGTGAGACTTTTGCGAGAACCAAGTGATGACTGTGAATCTACAACCATAGTCAGATTGCGTGAACAGCAAATTAAAAGAGTTGTGGCCGAACAAGAACACTACGCAGGAAGCCAAAGAAGATTGATAAACAAACTCAGAACTGGTGTCGTTAGCCGCTATACGCTGCGGGATTTACTGAGGAGGGGATCCGCGCACTTATGGACTGAATGGTTCGATGTGCTGTGAGGATGATCTGTCGATTAACTAACTAACTTTGGTCTCAGAAAATGAGATACATGAAAAACTACTTACTATTTCATGACAGAACACAGGACCCACTGAAATAAGTGTTCGATATAGTCACTGGTTAATTTCTGGTTAATGTAGTTATCAGCTTAGATTCTTCATTGAAGATGCGTGTGTTACAGAAATTAACTTCGCTAAACTCCACAGCAGCTTTAAACTTCTTCTTCTTCTTTCGTTCGCCTAAACTATGTCTATAACTGCAATGTTGTCTCTTGTATGAATCTAACAGTCCTTTTCAGTTCACTCAAGCGGTCCATAGAGTTTATCTTCCACTGTTGTCTCTCTAGGCCAGAAGGTTCGCCTGGATATGTTGTAGTTTGGGCAATCCTGGAGTATGTGCTCTGCTGTCTGCGACGCCAAACCACATGTGCATATGGCTGAGTCACCAATCTTGAATTTTGTATACATGTGGTTGCGTAATCTATTGTGTCCTGTTCTGAGGCGCAGAAGAATGACCTGTTATGGTCTGTCCATAACGTGGTAGTCGTCTTGAGTAAGGTTTGGTGGCCTTCTGACTGATTTGATCATTCTTTTCTTTTGGTGGTATGTAATAGGCACATCTGGTTGTTCTTCTTGTGCTCCTTCCTTAGCCAATCGATCAGCTCTGTCGTTTCCGGGGATTCCACAGCTTTAAACAATAGCGCTTTAATTATTTGAAAGGTTTCTTTTTCTTCTGCGTTCATCCGGAGTGTTTTTTCCCCAGATGTATTTGCGGTGTATTGTTATGCACCCTTGGGCCTAGACCCTTAGGCCAACACATCCGACTTTTGCGTGCGTTTTTGACCAGGTTAGCATTCCTGGGGGACTCTCACTTTTGTGGTGCCGTCCACATCCCAGCTGGTCAAGTTAGAACGGTCGAATACTTCACGATCAGCCCTCAATGGAAGGCAGGGACAGTCCATGGGCATTATCCGCCATCCAAGGGAGGCTTCCATAGTTGCAGAGCCGGCACATAGCGCTCTGGTGCTGGGCTCACCGAGGGAATCGCCACGTCCTGCTCATGGCTGCTTTAATTCCTCACTTCAATATATTGGGCATTTCGTTCGCTACGGGCCGCTCCCCGCACAAACCAGGCCGGTCTGCAGACAGTATCCACTCAGCGAGCTTTCGATTCGGACATGTGCTATTCGTTGTGCCCGGAAGACATATATAGTCAGAGCTGTTCCGGGCACGACGGACATTCGGAAAACTAGCTAGTCAGAGCTGTTCCGGATCACAAGGACATTCGGAAAACTAGATAGTCAGAGCTGTTCCGGCACGTAAGACATTTCACTGGGACGTTTCTGCGTTGTGCCAGTTTTAATTTGCCACCCTCTGGACTTCGGCGGGCGTTTTTCATAAGGTTCGCCGTCCTGGAGGTTTCGAGAGACATTTTTTTGTGGTGTGGCTCACATCTCAGCTGATCAACGTAGAATGGTCAAAGACATCACGGTCAACCCCCAAGGGAAGGCAGGGGCAGACCATGGGCATTCCCCGCTATCCAAGGAGGCTTCCATAATTGCAGAGCCGGCACATAGTGCTCTGAGACTGGGCTCATCCGAGGAATCGCCACATCCTGCTCATGGCTGCTTTAATTCCTCACTTCCATGTATTGGGCATTTCGTTTTGCCACTGGTCGCTCCCAACACAAAACAGGAACGGAAAGTCTGCGGATGACATCCACTCATCAAGCTTTCGCTTCGGCCTTTCACGTGATGGATTCGCTAGCCAAGCTTTCCATTTCGTGTCTTTGAGACGTTTTTTCCACCTTTGACTACTCTCACTCTATGAGTGTGGATACAGACTTCCATCGTAACCATTTCGTGCGACTGGACCGCTTTGCCACCTTAAGTATCGCTCACTAGGTAGTCTACTTGTGCTGCCGGCTCAGCACACTACCTAAGTGCATCAGAGAGCGAGTGACGGCCAGGCCCACTCATCCGGGGATCCCTCGTATCCCCCAGTAGAGAGCCTTCGAACAAGTATCTGAACTAAACATGTAGCGTGCTCAGCATCTCACCTCCATTTTGCAGTAGGTGAGTATCAGTGAGTATCGTAGTGAGTGATGTAGAAGATATAAATGGCATCAGCATCGAAGGACGAAACATCAATAACATTAGATATGCAGATGATACAGTATTGATTGCAGACAATGAGCAGGATCTACAACAATTAGTAGACACTGTTGTTGCACACAATAAACAACTGGGGTTAGAATTAAATTGTAAAAAGACACAGATTATGGTCGTCACTAGGAAGAACGAAATACCACAATGTAATACACAGGTAAATGGAAATATTCTTCAACAAGTGAATCGGTGCAGTTATCTCGGAACAGTCATAACATCTGATGGGAGATGCCTTGAAGCGATTAGAATAAGAATCGCCATGGCGAAAGTAGCCTTTAGCCAGATGAAAAATATACTGACCAATAAAAAGATGTCAATTGAAACGAGAAAAAGAGTGTTGAGGTGCTACATAGAGCCTGTTCTTTTGTATGGATGTGAAACTTGGACAATGAGCAGTCAAGCTGAAAAACATCTGATGGCTGCAAAAATGTGGTTTCTGAGGAGAATGCAAAGAATACCATGGGCTGACAAAAAGCCCAATGACAAAGTACTCCAGGAGACAAATGAAAATCGTAAATTGATTAGAGAAATTAGACGTAGACAGTCAAAATTTTTTGGACATGTTATGAGAAGAAATGGATTAGAGAACTTATTGACTACTGGCAAGATTGAATTGGTACAAACCAAGGGGAAGACCGAGAGGTAAATACCTGGATGGCTTGGCCACATGGCATAGTCGAGACAGGAACACTGAGCTGATCCATTACTCTGGTGATAGAGTTAAATGGCTAGTCATGATCGCCCACGCTTTCCGGCATGGCACATGATTGTTTATAGTTGTTGAGCATCGGTACGCTCTCACATCCGAGGATTGTTAGCTTAGAGGCGTTCAACCATATCCCTCAGCTGAGAGCCTTAGAGTATGTGCTCGGACCAAGAATGTCTGCCTTCGTTCGCCTGAATAGAACTTTTAACTGCTATCCTCAGTCTACCTGCAGAGCAGCAGGTTGTGTCTCTCTTGGTGTGGCCCCTAACCCAAGTGTTGTCCGACACATAGTTGTGCTTCCGTCGGCTTAGCTCTTGGGGTCATTGGGACACGCAAGCCCCCCTCCCCCCCCCCCCCCCCCCACCACGGCAAGGTAGGAGACACATCGGGGGGGGGGGGGGGATTTGAAAGGTTTAATTTCCAATTTTAACACGAGCACGGATTCTTCAAAGCAACAATACATAACAATGCAGTATCTGGAAAGGTGTGGGAGAGAAAAAATGTGATTGGCTATTCATTATCATTATTGGAAATTGCGTGGACAATAAACAACAACAACAACAACAACAACAACAACAACAACAACAACAACAACAACAACAACAACAACAACAACAACAACAACAACAAGGGAGATCACCGGGAAGCTAAACACAATTACTAATAAACTACAAACATTCATTGTGTGGTGTCTGAGTGCAATAGAAGGACCACGTGGAATGCACAATTGTTTGTGTGGAGCTGAGAGAGAGAGAGGAAGAGAGTAGAGAGAGAAGAGAGCTAGAGAGTAGAGAGAGAGAAGAGAGAGAGAGAGAGAGTTGTTTTTGAAGAGAGTGAGAGAGAGTGAGAGAGTAGTGAGAGAGAGTGAGAGATAGAAAGTGAAGAAGAAGAAGTTGTTAACAAAGAGATAGATAGATAGAGAGCTAGATAGATAGATAGTTATAGTGGATTTAGATAGATGTTAATAGATAGATAGATAGATAGTAGAGAGAGATAGATAGATTTAGATAATAGAGAGTGATAGATAGCATAGAGATTGATAGAGATGTTGTTTGTCCATCAGAATGATGATAACCATTCATTTCATCCAGTGGTGGATTGAAGGTGTGGAAAGTCGTGTCTAAAGCATAAGCCATTGGCCAAAATGCTACAATGGGGCAAAGAAGCTACACACAGACACACACACACACAACACACAGACAGACACACCCACACACACACCACCACACACACACACACACATCTCAATATCACAAAAAGAGTTTCTTTGGTTAATCACTAAAGCAAACTATTAAAAGAAAATAGATAAAAATGTAAATATTGGACAAGCTGGCTTTAGATGAAGTAGAGGTAGAAGAGAGACAATATGTAATATGAGGGCAATTATAGAAAAAGCAGATCTTAGAATGTGAATTTCTACTCTTGCTTTACAAACTACTCACAGGCACGTGGCTGTGTAAAGCATGAAGAATTATGGAACATAATGAAAGATATGGGATTCCTAATACACTTAATGCAGGCCATAACAGACTCTAGAGTGAACAAAAGGCAGCCATAACAATAACGGATTGGTTTATAAAGAACAGGGAGTCGGACAGGCCGGCTAAAACAATTACTAATAAACTACAAACATTCATTGTGTGGTGTCTGAGTGCAATAGAAGGACCACGTGGAATGGCACAATTGTTTATGTGGAGCTGAGAGAGAGAGAGAGAGAGAGAGAGAGAGAGAGAGAGAGAGAGAGAGAGAGAGAGAGAGAGAGAGAGAGAGAGAGAGTGAGAGAGAGTGAGAGAGAGTGAGAGAGAGAGTGAGAGAGAGAGTGAGAGATAGAAAGTGAGAAAGAAAGAGAGAGAGAGAGAAAGAGATAGATAGATAGAGAGCTAGATAGATAGATAGATAGATAGATAGATAGGTAGATAGATGGGTAGATAGATAGATAGATAGATAGATAGATAGATAGATAGATAGAGAGAGATAGATAGAGTTAGATAGATAGAGAGGGATAGATAGAGATAGAGATTGATAGAGATGTTGTTTGTCCATCAAGAATGATGATGACCATTCATTTCATCCAGTGGGGTTGAAGGTGTGGAGCCGTGGGTTCTAAGATGGCTGATAAGGCCTATTTTGGCTCGAAATGTTCTTTGACAATGTGGGCAAAGAATGCTTGACGTCTCTGGAGGAGGATTTCCTGCAGTGGTTTTTCTGTCCTGCCTTTTCTTCACAGCTCTTGCAGTCCTGGTTGCCTCACATATGACTGCACCTTTGCGCAATGATGCACGCCACGAATTTCGGTCTCTGGCTGCAGCCTCCCAGGTGTCATGATGAATTCCAAAAGCATTCAGTGAAATTTTCAGAGTGTCTTTAAAACGTTTCCTCTGGCCACCTTGGGAGCGTTTACCACAACGCAGTTCGCTGTAAAAAATTCGTTTAGGGAGCCTGTGATCTGGCATGCGAGTCAAGTGACCAGCCCAGCGAATCTGATTCTTCATCAGTAGAGTGTGGATACTGGGCATGGATGCTCTTTCTAGGACTTCAGTGTCTGGAATCTTGTCTTGCCATTTAATCTTCAGTAGCTTCCTTAGGCAGACTGTGTGGAAGTGGTTTAATTTCCTAGCGTGTCGCTGATAAACAGTCCAGGTTTCACAAGCATATAGCAGTGTGGATAATACAACTGCTTTGTAGACTTTTAGCTTTGTTTGCAGGCTTATTCCAGTTCTGTCCCATACATTCTTGTACAGTCTGCCAAAGGCTGCACTGGCCTTGGAGATTCTTGCATTCACTTCGTCATCGATTGTGGCAGCTTGTGACACGGTGCTGCCAAGATAGGTGAATTTGTCCACAACACTTAGTCTATGATCATTCACTTTGATATTCGGCACAGTGTGATTATTCCCTGGAGCTGGCTGGTACATAACTACAGTCTTCTCCAAGTTGATATTGAGCCCAAAGTTGGCACAGGCATGTGAGAAAGCTGAAACATTATGTTGCATGTCCGCCTCTGAGTTGGCGTATAGAGCGCAATCATCAGCAAACAGGAGCTCTCTGACGGTGCCGCTGTCAATTTTGGTTTTAGCTTTCAGCCTTCTGAGATTGAATAACTTTCCATCCATACGGTAGTTGATGTCTATTCCAACTGTCGTCGTTCTCGAAGGCATTCATCAACATGGCTGAAAACATGAGGCTGAACAGTGTTGGTGCCAGGACACATCCTTGCTTCACTCCATTGGTTACAGGAAAGGGTTCAGACAGTTCACCATTTTCCTGTACTCTTGCCTGCATGCCGTCATGAAATAGCCGCACTATTTGGACAAACTTTCGTGGACAGCCATATTTTGCCATAATCTTCCACAGTCCTTCTCTGCTGACTGTATCAAAAGCCTTGGTAAGGTCAATGAAAGTGGAGAACATTTCGCAGTTCTGTTCCTGACATTTCTCTTGCAGCTGCCTTGCAGCGAAAATCATGTCAACAGTTCCACGTTCTTTTCTGAAGCCACATTGACTCTCAGGAAGAAGACCTTGATCGAGATGGGCTGTGAGGCGATTGAGAAGAATTCTGGCGAGTATCTTCCCTGCAATTGAAAGCAAGGAGATGCCTCGGTGGTTGTCACAGGATTGGCGGTTTCCTTTACGTTTGTAAAGGTGGACTATTGACGCGTCCTTAAAATCTTGTGGCATGGTCTCGTTTATCCATATGTTTGTGAAGACTTGGTGAAGCTGCTCTGTTAGGACCGGCCCACCTGCCTTGTATATCTCTGCTGGGATGGAGTCAGGACCAGGTGCCTTGCCGCTGGAGAGTTGCTGGATGGCTTTGTTTATTTCCACTATGGTTGGCAGGTCATCAAGAGTCTCATTGGTGGGAACTTGAGGAAGGCAATTGATGGTTTCATCATCGAAGAAGGAAGTTGCATTTAAGATTTTGCTGAAATGCTCTGCCCAGCGTTGGAGGATTTCTTTCTTATCGGTGACCAATGTTACCCCGTCTGCTGACGTTGGATGAAGAATGACTTGCGCGATGACTTGGATTAAAGTGAGTAAGAGTTGCGCAATTCGTCGACCTCACTCTCTCGCCTGAGTCCATCTGAGTCCAGTGGCAAGACAAGTCGAGACGATTGGAGACGAATACAGGTGCAGTGGATGACCAGGGCGCTCTATGTGCCTTGCCGTGCTCATTACGTTCCACAACGCTTTGCAGGTAAACGCCGTCTTGCCCGTTGAATCAGGAATGATTTATTCCGCGCAGTCTGCCGAATCCTGTCTTCACATGCTGGGTAGGCATACCCTAGTTTACCTCTTGGTTTGACACCAAATCGGATACCCATGCCTGGTTTAGCCAGCCTCTCACAGCTGTTGCCCGGGGGGTGGCCGCTGTCGCATGCTGACAGCTACTAGGAGCCACAGGCACGAGCTGGGTGTCAGACTTGGACCAGTGGGGGATGGGTCCTGAAAGGACATGAGAGCCATCCTTACCAAAGGTGCTACCAATGCCTGACACCCCGTACCCCCCTTGATAGAGATAGATAGATAGATAGATAGATAGATAGATAGATAGATAGATAGATGGAGAGATAGATAGATAGACATATATATATATATATATATATATATATATATATATATATATATATATATATATATATATATATAGATAGATAGATAGAGAGAGAGAGGAGAGAGAGAGAGAGAGAGAGAGAGAGAGAGAGAGAGAGAGAGAGAGAGAGAGAGAGAGAGAGAGAGAGAATCCAGCCAATCAAAAGGTCATGAACATACGCTAACGCTGACTAAGAAACCCAGTGAGAAGCTCTGATTATAGTGTAATTAGAAAGTCCTTTCTATGGAAACGCTAAACAGTGCAAACGAAACAGAGGACGAAAAAATAACAAAACCACACGGATAAAGGAATTAGATAATTCATCATCATCATCATCATCATCATCATCATCATCATCATCATCATCATCATCATCATCATCATCATCATCATCATCATCAAGTCCCATGCTGGCTGGTCTAGGCGTTCTGGCTTTCACATATCTCGGATCAACTCTGTTGATGATATTCTCCCATGCTACCGTCTCAATACATCCACCATCATTTCTCTTGGTCTGCCTCTGCCTCTCTTCCCCTCAATCTTTCCAGTTGTCACGATGTTCTCAAATGCCCCTCTTCTCATCACATGATCACATGCTTGTCTCTTTCTTATTGTTGTGTATAATGTTCTAGCTTCATTAGCCTCTTTCAGACAGTCGTTGATAGTTACATTGACAGTTACATTGGGAACCATATCTCTGTTGCTTAAAAAAAGTTATTGTTAAAAAAAGGATTGTTAAAGAAAATACTGACAAGGGAAAATCTGATCCCTTTGATGAATAAACAAACCTGAACTTCGATATGCTGACAGTACAGTATTACCGTCAACAAAGCAAATGAGAACTGAGAAACTGAATATCTTCAAATATGTCGCTTTACGGATACAAACGTCTGTCCATTGTGTTTGTGTGTTAGCATACTGATTATTATTGGCTGGTTGTCTCCGTCTTCAGCACCTTGTTTGCTGGTGTAGACTTGTCGTAACCTTGTTTAGATCCGTGCGTTCGTACACACTTATCTAGATATGTATGTACATATGTACGCATCCAGAGCATTGCGGTTTTGCGGCTCCAGAGACTGGCTGTCGCCCGTTCTCCTGTTAGTTTAAACCAGGGGTGGCCAACACGAGGCCCGCCGGGAGTCATGCTGTGGCCCGCGGAGTGGGAAACGACGATGCGGTCGAAGCTGTAGCACGCTTGCCTGTTTACTTTAATGAACATAAAATAAAAAAAAAAAAATTAGATGCGTGGCCCGGCAGGAATTATTATTTCTGAAATTTGGCCCGCCTGCTGAAAAAGTTGGCCACCCCTGTTTTAAAGAGTTCCGTTATTTAAAGGCCAGGAGCTGGACTTATTTATCAGAGGTGATAATGCACAAGCCTAAGGCTATTTTGCCACGGCTGAGAGCACACCCTAAACCCTTCCCCTAACTTTGACAGCAATTTGGAACCCTTAAGGCAAATAAATTAATGAACATGAAATAGTTGTGGGCATATACAAAGATATCAATGTCTCGAAATGATAACTATTAGAGGGAGGTGTACCAGGGAAGCGGAAGACCACAAGGTAGATGGATTCAGTATGTGATAGGCAATTTACACCTGACCGCAATGGAAGTGGAACTTTTGGCTTAAGCAGAGAGACATTCCGAAAGACTGTTATGTGGGAAAAGGTCTACACAGAACAAGCCAAAAGATGACAGATGGTGCTGCTTAACTGCGTATTTATGTGCAGTATGTTTGTTCAATGATTGCAGTGATGATAAGGTCACCAACACACGGATAATTTAATTGACCTCAAAGATATTGAATTCAGTAGCTCGTATATTTACTAGTGACTAAACACAAATGTAGCGTGTGACATTAATAAGAATAACTTAAATTTCTGACAATTCCAATAGCTTTGTACTCATCAATTTCTTTCTTTCTTTCTTTCTTTCTTTCTTTCTTTCTTTCTTTCTTTCTTTCTTTCTTTCTTTCTTTCTTTCTTTCTTTCTTTCTTTCTTTCTTTCTTTCTTTCTCTCTTTCTTTCTAATAGGAACAGATAGTGAGATAAACTGCAGATCATATATCCATACTCACTGTCTTTCTGTCTCTGTGTATATCGGTTTCTCTGTCTCTCTGTCTCGGCTTCTCTGTTTCTCCCCTCTCTGTCTCTCTGTCCTCTGCCTCTCTCCTCTCTGTCTCTATCTCCATGTCTCTCTGCCTCTCTGTCTCTATCTCTCTGTCCTCTGCCTCTCTGTATCTCTTCTCTCTGTCCTCTGTCTCTCTGTACTCTGTCTCTCTGTCTCTCTGCATCTCTGTCTCTCTACCTCTCTCTCTGTGTCCTCTGTCCTCAGTCTCTCTGCCTCTCTTCCTCTGTCTCTATGCCTCTCTGTCTCTTTGTCTCTCTGCTTCTCTGTCTCTCTGTCTCTCTGCCTCTCTGACTCTATGTCTCTTTGTTCTCTGTCTCTCTGTCTCTCTGCCTCTCTGTACTCTGTCTCTCCGTCTCTCTGCATCTCTGTCTCTCTACCTCTCTCTCTCTGTGTCCTCTGCCCTCAGTCTCTCTGCCTCTCTGCCTCTCTGTCCTCTGCTTCTCTGTCCTCTGTCTCTCTGCCCTCTGTCTCAGTGTCCTCTGCCTCTCTGTCTCTATGCCTCTCTGTCTCGTTGTCTCTCTGCTTCTCTGTCTCTCTGTTTCTCTGTCTCTATGCCTCTCTATCTCTCTGTCTCTCTGCTTCTGTGTTCTCTTTCCTCTGCTTTTCTGTCTCTATGCCACTCTATCTTCTATCTCCCATCCTCTCTGTCTCTCTGCTTCTCTGTCCCATGTCTCTATGTCCTCTACCCCTCTATCTCTCTGCCTCTCTTTATTTATTTTAGTCTCCCCACCTTCTGTTGTGACGCCCAGTATGCGTGTCTGTGTGTGTATGTGTGTTGTATGTGTGTGTGTGTGCGTGTGCAACCTTTTGCAAATGGCAATTTCACCTGATCTGCGTTTCAAGCAAGCAACACCTTAACCCTTCATTTCAATTCTAACAAACTGTTTTCTGTGTAAACTGTTTTCCTTACAGCACTGTTTTCCAGCTTCACCAACTGGCAGGTCTATATTCCTAGGAAATATAACGTGGAAGGTGGCACGTTTAGATGGATATCATTTTGGTTTTCTTTGGTTGGCTTGCAAATTTCAGTGCGAATTTGTTGACGTGTCTGAGGTATCTTGCAGACCGCATCTGTGAACTGACTGTTATAGCAGAAACACGGCATGTCATTGTAATACATAGAGAAATCAAAGACCTTTAAGGAATCGATAACAATCAGAATGAAGTGGTGGAAATCATAGATTGCACTTCTTCTTCTTTTACCTTTTATCACTTATTAGGACATAGGATCTTACCTGACTCATTCCAAGCTTTCCTATCCTTATAACAAATTAAGTTTATTGCACGTCCTTTACAGGACGTCGCAGTCAACCCAAGCATTTTTTGCTATTTGTTATCTCTGGGCAAGTTTATGTTCAGTAGTTTGCCATTGCTTTCTGAACGACCGGCACCCATATCCTTTAGTAAAAGAAACCAACGCAAGCTGATCTGCTGTTAAATCGCCCACAGCTGTGTTTCTAACGCGGTATTCGGGATTACGACTAGCTTCCGTAAATACCTCGCCACGGAGCCGGCATCCTTATAAAAGATAAGCGAAATAACGGCCGCAAAAGAATATAACAATACAAAATGAAAAATAAAGGTAAGTGTGACTTCAAAATTCCAATCCGTAGCTATCCAATGTAGCCTAGACTATGTCCTCCTTATGTTATTCATCTCTGTTTCTATTTCTCTTTTCCGTGTGGTGGTAGGTGTTCCTCTCTTCTATTTTTTTTTTGTTATTTGCCATGTGACTGGACAAAGAGAATTTAAAATGTAAGGTTACACGGGCATGTGGCTTTGTGGATAGTGAGACGCGCAGTTTTACCATTCCCCATATACCGTGTCCAAGGTTCGATATCGGAAACAGACGATATGGATGCAGACCGCATTGTGTTGATTTCGGTGAAATCTGGCGCCGGACATTCAGAAAGCAATGACAAACTACTGAACATAAAGTTGAATAGTAAATCACAAACAGCGAAATAATGTCGGGGTTTATTGCAACGTCCTGTAAAGGACATGCAACATTTCTAAGGTTACACAAAAATCTAACTAAATGTATAATTTTTCTGTTTAACAGATCTCATTAATATTAATTATTTCAGTGAATCATTGCTTCACGATTATTGCTTGTTGATTTTTCTACGATTACGTAATAGTTAATTCTGTGTAAGTATTTGATAGCTTTAGAGTATAAGTAATTGTTCTACTAATTATCGTTGTATGGAGTGTGTAGAGTAGACCAACAGCATACTTATTATATGTGATTCAATATGATCCCTATTTCGTATGTTATTTATCTTATGTGTCTCCACATATCCTGTGCTTGCTGCAAGTCAATCGCTGTCTGACTTCGAGGAATCCCTGGACAAAGTGGCTTCCGGGGCTTGTATTTGTATGTAAATATTAAGTACTTCCCAGTTGCATTATAAGATTCTGAAATATGGTCACTAGATGAACGTGATTAAAATGTATAGCGACATAAAAATGATAAGACTCAGTTTAACATAAATAATTAGAAATCAATAATTCTGGGAATTCAAAAGACATTATTAGATTGAGGACAAAATATTCAATTCCAACGTTAGATTGGATCTAATATGTAAATACCAGTCACGGCGGAGGACTAAATCTAATATAAGTAAACTTCAAACATTTATTAATTGGTGCCTGTTCAAAATAAAAGGATTAAAATGGTATGTCAGAATCATCAAAGTACAGCTCGTGGTTAGAAGAAGACAAATACCAATGTACCAAGAGGTGAAGAAAAGACTGGATATGACATACATGAAGTAGACAGTGTGACTACGACATGACGTACGTTGGGTAGACAGTGTGACTAGGATATTACATACATTGAGTAGACAGTGTGACTAGGATATGACATACATTGAGTAGACAGTATGGCTAGGGTATGACATACATTGAGTAGACAGTATGACTAGGATATGACTTACATTGGGTAGACAGTATGACTAGGATATGACATACATTGGGTAGACAGTCTGACTAGGGTATGACATACATTGAGTAGACAGTATGACTAGGATATGACTTACATTGGGTAGACAGACTGACTAGGATATGACATACATTGAGTAGACAGTATGACTAGGATATGACATATTGAGTAGACAGTATGGCTAGGATATGACATACATTGAGTAGACAGTATGACTAGGATATGACATACATTGAGTAGGCAGTATGACTAGGATATGACATACATTGAGTAGACAGTATGACTAGGATATGACATACATTGAGTAGACAGTATGACTAGGATATGACATATTGAGTAGACAGTATGACTAGGACTCATGTCAATGATATACGTTTGTTGCTGAGGTGAAGCGTGTTTTCTCAATTACCTCAAGGAGAGACGTTTGTTGTTGAGGTGATTGACGCATGGGTGTAGAAGTGTTTGTGTTTAAAAATTTTTTAGTCGTTTTAGTCGTTGGATCAACATCACGGCACACGGGTTTAACCCATAAGTGCTCCGTTTTCCTCCTAACTCAAACCTGAGTCTGGAGAAACTCAGCTCAATGCACGAACTCCGTTGCATCGGCGAGGATCCTGAAATACATGGGTAGATTTTTAACTCGAAATTCTGCCCGGGCAGCGCCGTTACGCTACTCTTTTCGATTTCCAACTGCCAAGGGATTTTTTACGTGCGCAACAATACACACGGGCGTCCGATCTCACTACCCAGAGACCAGGGGACATTACTGGAAGTCCAGGTGGATTTTTTAAATAAATCCTGGTCCTCACCGGGTCCTGAACTCGGGACCTCCAGCACTCGAGGCGGACACCATACCTCGACACCACTCAGTCCCTTTTGTTGTGTTTAAAAATATCACCATGCATCTGTAAATACACGTAAGTAAAATTATGTGACCTTTTCAACAGTGAATTGGCAGCACAGTTTTTTTTAGTGATACCACGACTCCTCTTTAAATGAGGGGACGGGAGCAAATATGGCATACATTTTTGCAGAAAAGGAATCTGACGATGGTATTTGCACCTTTCTCCCCATCCCTACTAATCCTATAGGTGTGGATAGGAACATCTAGACTTTTACGATAAACACGAAAGCTGGATGCGCGCGTTGTGCTAAATAAAAATTAAGAGTAATTTTGAATTAGAAAATATTAGTCCTGGTCGATCTACGACTGGAGCAATCAATGAGTTATCTGAGTGTGCAATGAAATTATTAACCGGAACAACCAGACCTTGAAGAATGAGTGGTCTATCTCATGAAATTGTTCTTACCAACACGGATCATTGCATGAAACAATCAGAACAACACTATTATATATATATATATATATATATATATATATATATATATATATATATATATATATATATATATATATATATATATATATATATATATATATATATATAACATTGATTGATGAGAGATTCCGTGGCGATGGCGTTGCGGGCGCAATTCGTAATGCCGCTTACCCGCGTTCGAAACACAGCGGTGACCGATTTTGCAGCATACCGTGTCTCGCTGGTTTTAACGTGTTGGTATGGGAGCCGGTTATTCAGAAAGCAATGGCAAACTACTGAACGTAAAACTTGCCAAGACATCAACAATGGCAGTACAATGCTGATGTTGACTGAAACGTCCTGTAGAGGATATGCAACTTTAAAAAAAAAGTTAGTCCACATATCATCATCATTGCATTGCGAACTATTACTCTTTGAGTGCTTAGGATCATCCTCAACGTTTAGACCAGATGACATCAGTTATATGTTGGTTGACTAACTAATGTTGGTCGACTAACTAACTATTCTTCTTTGGCTTCCTGCATGGTGTTCGTGTCTAGCTTGACACTGTCGACTGGATACTCTTGCAGCCTTGTTAAAGATGCAGAACGAGAACCACCCCTTGCGTATATCTTTGTTGAGAAACATCCACCATGAATAAAATATATACCATATTGTATTTTTTAAAATTAAAGTTATGTTTTACAATTACAATTGCTTGCATACATTATCAAATAATTTCGTTAGGCAAAACGTTGATTAGGCCATTCATTCAGTAGCATGTCTTTTTGCAGAACCTCGCTCCCATAACGACCCTCCGGAAAGCTTCTCGATCACAAGCAAGATGTCCCGCGTCCGATACACCCACCTGGAAATCGTCCGCCAGATCCTGCACCCATCTTCTCTTTGGCCTTCCTCTTCCTCTCTTCCCAGGTCATATACCCCTCTATTATTGTTCTCTCCAAACTTTCATGACGTTTCAAGTGACCAAAATATATCAATTTTCTTTGTTGTATCGTCTTTAACAGCGAACCCTCTTCAACATTCAGCTCTTGAAGTACGGATGCATTTGTTCTTTTCTATACCCAGGATATTCTTAAAACCCGTCTATAACATTTATATTCAAAAGCATTTATGTGCTGTTCAGCTTGTTTAGTAAGTGTCCAGGTCTCACATGGCGTATGTTGCAATGGGAAAGATGCATGCTCTTAAAAATCTAATTTTTGTAGTTCTATCTGTTCCACTCCATAATTTATTCAGTTGTTTTAGTCTTTGAAGAGCAACTGATAGTCGTCGTTTAATTTCTTTCAACGTGTCACCATTGTTGGTAATCAATGACTTAAGATATTCAAAATTTTCCAACACTTCCAATCTTTCCTCATTAACATATATTTTTTTCTCCATCGTAGTTTTATTTGTATGCATTATCTTTGTTTTTGCTATATGCCATGGTCCAGATAGGGACATGAATTAGTTATTCCGTAACCCAAATTAGACGAGGTTAGAGGTTATGGCAGTGTTCGGTAAGTGGACACCTGGATAGTGAAAAGTGGATACTTTTCACACAGCGTGAAAACGTTGGGACTCGCTTCGCGGTCAACAGGAAGCGGGATCCAGACAGGGGCAGTCAAGGCTGTGGTTTCGTGCAGTGCGGACCACGTTGTGAATCGAGTTTCGGCCAAAATGGAGCCACTCTTTTATGTTAGTTAATGTATAGCAAT
>JACEFZ010018580.1:0-282033 GCA_014155875.1 Cepaea nemoralis
TGATATGAATAAGAGAAATTTTTTTGTTTTTAATTTTTTTTTTTTTATATATCCACAAGGTTGGAGGATATCGGAGGATGTAATCTACATTTGTTCGGTAACGTCGCTAACTACTACTAATGTTCTCCCTAGTCAGAAAAGAGAGTAAAAGGGAAAACGAGAGATAAGGAGACAAACACAGAGAGAGAGAGAGAGAGAGAGAGAGAGAGAGAGAGAGAGAGAGAGAGAGAGAGAGAGAGAGAGAGAGAGAGAGAGAGAGAGCCATCCTATAGATGCAGGACAGTCAATGCTGGAGAGGCAGAAATGCCTGAAGAATTTTGATTCACTGAGACATTGTCCTGCAAAGTCATGTGCTTTATCTAATTTTTCGTCGTCGCTTAACGTTCTAACATTTTATGCTGCTAATTTTAATATCCCTATCCTTTTCTTGTGATGATCTGTAATTACGCGAATCATAGTAAACTAGGCACTGTTAAAGAAGGTAATTTGCCGTTGCTTTCCTTCCTTGGCAGTGACCTACCGTCGCCAAAGTTGAGACCATAACCAACAACAATCTGTCGTCTGCCTTCAAAATTTCACCCACCACAGCCTTCCGTGGCTTCTTTCGAACAACTTTCCAATAAACGAATACGAAATAACAACACATAATCCATAGGGATGCACTAAAAACAGCGTCTCCTGAAGAATGAACGTTAGGTCGTCGCTATTTCACTGGATCACTTACCATTGGAAAAATAATCTTACTAATTTTATCTAGATGATGGTAGTCTTTACAATTACTACAGCAAACATGAAAAGTTATTTAAGTTATCTGTAATCTCTATATAGTTAATGGAAAGTATGCAATGTTATTTACGCAATATATATTTGGTTAATTGATGATATTCAATAATAAAAGTGAAATTGTATGTAATGTGATGTAGTGATGGTTAATGATATTCACACAACCAATAAACCAAAAAGTTTTTATAATTACTTAAATGCTCTGAAACTATCTGGTCTGCATCTATAATAATTTTAACGTATACAGTTTTTATAAATATTCTTGTAATACGATGATTATGATGAATAAAAGAACGTAATTCTATAATTATGAATTTCTTTTTCTTTTCATAATGTGAAGTATCTAACGTATATATTAAATATATACTTCCGCCTCCGCAGCAGCCGGCATTTCTTGTCTGCATTTTCTGTCTAGTTGGATGCAAACTGAAAAGGACGTACAGAAATATGTTGGCACTTTACCCACTCCTCGCCAGGTTCTAAGTCCTCAAGTGAACACACCTGTTGAAGAATGTCTTCGGCTTGACCTATCCACGACCTTCCTCTTTTTAACCTGCTGCCCGTCACCTTTCTAATTTCACTATACAGTGGATGTTGTGTGTTTGCATTAACCCTGAGGTAGGCACTTGCTCTGCAAATTCGTAGTCTGTCTTCAATGGTTGGAAAATCAAGAAGGTAGCGCATCGCCTTGCATGCTGTATCTTTTGTACATCCAAGAATAATGGGCATAGCTTCATTTTGTATCCTTTCCATCCTTTCTATCTGCTTACGACTGAGAGTCAGGATCCCCATCGCATACTCAAAAACAGACGTGACCAGCCTCTCGTATAGGAGGCATAGATGGCGCTGCTCACAGTTTGCTGCCGCCATCACCCGCACCGCAGCCAAACCCCTCTTGGCCTTTGTTTTCACCTGGTCTATGTGCTCATTATAAGCAATGCTTCGATCAAAACGTAACCCTAGATAATTCATTGCCTGCATTCTTTCCACAGTCTCTTAACACAGTTGGTGTTGGAGTGTTGACAATATGATTACTTAAAGAGAACCATGTCATTGTTGCCTTTGTTGGGTTGACCATTGCCCCAGCTTCAGCACACCAAGTACTTATGCGTTTGAGTTCGGATTGCAGTTACATGGCAACCCGATCTCTATCTTTACCCTAACGATACACTTAAACATCGTCGGCATATGACAATGTCCTCCCCGGCCCAGTGATCTGCTCGCTTGTGATTTTCACAGTGTAGGCGTTGAACAGCACCGGAGATAATGGTGATCCCTGTGATAGGCCAGGATATGTTGTTGATGGTTCCGAAGTCCAACTGCCACATCTAAAAACTACTTTCCGTTGGAAGAGGGCTGCAGCGATCCAACTAAGGAGGAACGGACTTATCTTGAGTTCAAGAAGCTGAAGCATTAAAAAAATCCAATGGTACTCTGTTGTACGCGTCCTCAAGATCAATCGCTGCAGCAAAGGTTTCAATGCCTGAGTGGAAGCCTTCACAAATATCATGGGCAAAAACTGCTGCATTGGTCAATGTTTCTCTTTTGGGACGGTACCCTCCCAGGTGTTAAAGTCTTGCTTAGGGCAAGAAGTATGGCTCGTATCTTGACAAGTGTGATACTAATTATGCTTATCAAATAACACGAGGCTAACAACCGATAATATAATCCGCGCTATTTATTCGCGCACTGCACACATCAGAAACAATACAAGCTTCGCGCAATCACAATTCACAATAACCAATAGATCATAAATGCAAGCAATCAATACATCAATATAATAATACATCAATGCACTCCACTCACAAGTCACACAGACAGGCGTTCCATCTCCAACGGTCATACAGGCTAGCTCTCAAGACATGCATAAAACACTCAAGCCGCTTCCACACGTCAGTCTCTTACGGCCACCAAGCCTAGTCTGGCTGGACTTTCAGCACACACCACAGTTGTGCTCGAGTCAGCCCGCGTGACTCCTCAATGTTCACGCTGTGTTCCAGCTGACTGCCGACTGCTTAGTATCGCTCAGCGTTGATTGCCTGGCGTTGTTGAAGACGCCGCGTTATAGCTGTAGTGCTTATAATAGATCAGCGTTGCATTGTCGGGCGTTGGTGCAGACAACGCGTTATACCTCTGGGTGAGACTCTGACATTCTCCCCCCCCCCTCATTCTCATGAAAGGTTTTCCTTTCATGTACTCTATATAGCTGTTCTTTATCTTGTCAGAATCGAACTTTGCACTTCATCTGACGTAACTCTTTAGTTTGTCTTAATATGTACAGGTGATTAGTAAACGATATGCATACAAATCCCTTGCCTACCCATCGAGCATATTGATCAAGTACAATCAATTCCATGGTTTTTACCTCGCTGAGACACAGCCAGTCCGGTAGTTACGGCTAACTTGCCCTTACCTCTCCACAAAAAAGAAAAATTACAAATAATCAGGTGAGTCTGTGAGTATCTACCTATAAGATAATTCCGACATTGGACATCTACCCTTATCTAATAGAATATCCAATGAAGGTCTTCAGTTTTGGTAAGTTTTCCCATATATACATGACGTCACATTGACGTGATACCTATTAGGCAAACATGGTAGGTTCAACACATATTTACACACCACCAACAATATTTAGTTATGTCCCTTGGTTATGGAACAAAAGTTAGGGACAGTAATTTTATCATTCTTTCAACAAAATAAATTACAGGTAAAATTTTCTTTCTTAGTGTCATAATGTCAGCAACGTGCTTGCTACAAGTCTTTCAGGACTCCCCTACTTTTGCACCGCACGAAATAACAACTCGTGTCATTTGCAAAAGGAATGCAATTTATTTAGAGCTGGCAATTTATAAGCTCTGCGAGCGGTATGCTTCATTAACATTACACAACATGAATGTAATGAAGTGGTGAGAAATGATGCTAGTAATCACAATCTAAATCTTCAGCCTAATATTTAACTATTGCCTAGAAACTTATAGCATTTGTCAAGAACACGTCTACTCTCTAATCGTCTCCAGTCGGGTCTGTCCACACGCTACACATTGCGTGGTCAAGCACGGACGCTGTCCCCTCCGTGCAGTAGCTAGTCTTGCGTGCATGGGGTCCCAAGCACGCTGGCTCGTGAACTTGAGTAACGGGGTACTTCACGGTTACTCCTAAGGCCAAGCTTCCCAATGGCTTGGGGAAGCCCTCGCTCACTTGTCCTTATTTCCCCCTTGGTTGACACAAATGTGTCCCCTTGTGAAGCTATTTATAGCGCTGGTGTCTCTCCTGTCTGGTGTCTCCCTACTAGACTTGTGTTAACTCTTATTAACTCTCTAAAGCCTTATTGGAGATTCTGACAGGCTCCCCTCCTCTCTGTGAAGTGTTACTCCCCTTTAACTCATGTTTGTAACACGTATGGTCACACACAAAATTGGATGTCCAATTTTGTCAGATATCCAATAAGTTGTAAATCTCTCGTTTGGTCATAGAACAACTCTCTTCTTCCTTTACTCACACTGTTCTATCTTTTCACTCGGCTAATTGAGTAGCCCATGTATCAGTATAGCTGGTTCTATAGATATCTTTGGGAATTGTTTTAAACCGGATCCGTTGTCTTATGACTTATGTCCTGGCTTCCGTCGTTTGACCCTATGTCTTTTGACTTTCACCCGTTGACTTCTGTCTCGACTTTTCCTCATATTGCCCAAAATGACAACCCAAATACAAGTTGACTCTGTTATGAGTGCAACACATGAGCATAAAATGTTCATGTTCCCATTAATATCCCCTCCAACTCATATACATACAGTTCTACTTTTCACCTTCTCGCTTCCGCTCGTGAAAAGCTATTTTCAATGTTACATTAAGGTTTTTAAGAAGTTATTGTGTCTCCTGAATTAAAGTTGTTGTTCTTTGAAACAAATATTGTGTGCAACTTTTATGTGTTTGTTTTCCTGTTTGTTTGCGTGTTTTCTAATAAACTACAGTGTACTTAACTTGCTAACCTGTGTATGCGTTAGTGTATTAAATGTGTGTATTCCTTCGAGCGCCGTAAATCGGTTTATTGTGGTTACAAATGTTTGTTATTCTTATTTATGACCACAACTCCGCTTTAAGAAGCTCAAAGTATATTCCCTATCTAATCTATTAAAGTATGGCAGTAACACACATACAAACTTGACAACACATTGGTTACACAGATGACACAGACAAGTCAAAATAAGACGTTTCCAGCGGTGAAAAAATTTGCCGCTCCCTTTCTCTCTCACTCTCTTTCTTTCCATGTTTACTCATTTTCACATTCTCTCCTCTCATTTATACCTCTTTTATAAATCTTTTACTCGCTTTCATACTCTCCTTTTGCTAAAACATTCACTCGTCATTAAAATATGTTTCATAGCATTAAATAACTGAACATTACATATTTACAATAAATGATTGGCTGAATTATAACAGTATTCACGCCAAATGACTGTGCGTTTTGTTTGCACGTCATGTCTATACAAAATATACAAGGTTATGAGGATGGTTTGTCACCGATCCTGTAATAGTAACTAATATGATTTGGTGTGCTGTCCTAAATTATCCCAAGGGAAATAATCTAACTAATTAATTTAATTTAAGAGAATTGAGTTAACTACCTTAAAGTGTTATTTGTAAATAAGATGATGTTAATTCCTAAATGGTTGGGTTAGTTTCGAAATGATATTTTAGTTAAATGAATTTATAAATGATTATGAATATGCGGTGATAGACTAATGTCATATCTAACAATTGTATTTCTATCATTGGTGTTACCTTAAATGGTTTATTAACTAAATGATGGTGATTTCTAACTACCACATGACATAAATAAAGTTATATATGCATTTGAACATTTTGCAATTCATTTATTCATAGAAAATGAAGTTATGTGTACTGTTAATAAAATAATAATAATATATATATATATATCACAGTTACATTTCTATATCTAATTACACTAACTGAAGTCCTAATTTCCGGTGTGAAGATGGAGCAATGTTCTTTGTAGACTATTATAACATAGTTCATTTCGGCAAAGTCTTCTATGCTCTCCTTCATGGATAGTGTATAAATATAGTTCCCTACTAACTTATGTAGGTTCATAGCTAACACTTCAACGTTAATATAGCTTATGTGTGTGTCAGCGCATGTTACTTCTGCGTTTGTTCGTTACACTGTTCATAGAACTGTTACTTTCACACAGTTTACATGTTTGGCTATGATAACGCACTTACAGTGTATCTTAATCACCACATACGGCACTGAGTTACCTAACATTTACAGTGTCACTGTTTCTGGTGATCTGTGGTCGATCCCTTCATGCAAATCAAGTATTTCAATGGTTGACGGTCGACTCAAAATGTCTGCAACCGTGTTCAATCTTCCATTTAAGTGCTGGATGGTAAATGTGTAATTTTGGAGAATCAAAGCCCACCTGTAGACTCTGTTATTGTGGGGAACGCCTGACTGCATCACAGACAACGGAGAATTATCGGTTTCGATCATAAACTGTGCTCCTGCCAAAAATCTATGAAGTTTCTTAACACAATAGATCAAACTGAGGCCCTCCAATTCTGATGCTGAGTATCTAGATTCAGCAGGGCTAATTTTCCGACTTACGTACATTACTGGGTGAAACTTCCCTTCGTAGAACTGTCCTAGTATCCCAGATATGGAGATGGCACTCGCATCTGTACGTAAAAAATAGGTAAGTTTTGGATTAGGCATACGAAAGATAGGTGGAACGCTAAAAAGGTATTTCAGTTTTGATAACGCGCTAATTAATCCTGCATCTTGTACAGATAATTTAGCCGAAGCTTTTACGATGTTAGAAAAAACACTGGTGATTTCCGCCAGATTCGGAATAAATTTACTATAGTAGTTTACCAGACCCAGTAAACTCCGGACCTGTTTCTTGGTCGTTGGCATTGTCAAATTCAGAATCTTGGTGACCATTCTGTCATCTGTTCTTAATTGGCCCCTGCAGATGGTATGACCCAGGAAGTCAATTTGTTCCATGCCCAACTCTACTTTGGTCGGCTTGACTGTCAGCCCAAATACTCGCAACCTGTCGAAGATTTGTCGTAGTTTCAGTAGGTGTGATGTCTAGTCTTCCGTATGGATACATATGTCATCTATATATGTAGAAATATTGGTCATCCCATGGAGAAGATCCCTAGTTAGACGGACGAAAGTTGCTGGAGCGTTACGAAGGCCAAAAGGAAGAAAGCGCCACTCATATAGACCTAAAGGAGTGGAGAAAGCTGTTAAAGGAATCGAATTTATTTCCATCGGGACCTGCCAATAACCTTTTGTGAGGTCAAGCTTACTAAATATGCGAGATGTAGACATGTCCAAGATTCAATCCTCGCATGCTGGGCTTAGTTCAGCGTCAATTTTGGTTATTTTGTTTAAACGGCGATAATCGACGCAGAGTCGAATAGTAGAGTCCTTTTTGGCGACAAGGACAATAGGGAAAGAATACTCTGACTGAGATTTCTGAATAATTCAGCTCGACTCGAGAGATAGTAGTTCTTTGTCGAGGTTCGACCTATAGTTTAGAGGGATAGAATAAGGTCGACACTTGATTGGTGTGTTGTCAGTCAGAATAATAGAATGTTCCATTCTGTCTGTCTTTCCTGGGATGTCGGAGAAAATGTCTCTGTATTCCGTAACTAGCTCTATTATTTGTCGTCGTTGGTCGTCTGTAAGTTTAGTTTCTATCTTTATGCTGTCAATGGTCGCAGTCGTGTCTACAGTAGGGACTGGTAATTCCATCTCGTCTTTGTCTGTCTCGTTCAATACTGTTGTGGTGCTAGCTGAGTGTGCTGTTACCTGGCTAAGTGTGTTTGCGTTGTCGCTGTAGTGTGTCGCCCTACCTAGTGAAGTTGTGTTGTGTACGTCTGTCGTCCGATTACTTGGTGTTGGTGCATTTTGTTCGTCTGTCTGTTGTTCTTGTCGTGAGAAGTATGGTTTCAGCATGTTGATATGAAATATCTTTAATTGTCCTTTTATCGATATTTCATAATCCACATCTGATATTTTACGTTCAACGTTGAATGGCCCTTGCCAAGATGTTTGTAACAAATTACGTTTATCAGGTAGTAGAAGCAAAACCTTCTGATTTGGTTCAAGGTGTATAGTTTTAGCACCCTTATTTGCATAGTCGTGGTTTCCATTGCTCGACACCTGCTTTAGGGGTCCAGCAATATCGACCGCTATACTCTCATATGGTCTAGATGCTAATACTGACCGTTTGAACTTCGGCCGTCACATGCTTTCCCTTTCGTACAAGATGTTGACAAATAGTACACGAACGACAGAAAACTTTATGTCAGAACAGAATTTAGGCCAGTAAAAGTGTGACAAAACTCTGGCTCGCGTTTTATCATAGGCCAAATGTCCAGCAAACGGTGACTCATGTGCTATCTTTAGCACATTTTGTCGGTATCTTACAGGTAACACTGTCTGCTGAATTTCATGGTTATTATTTGTGTAATAACGCATGCGAATTCCGTTAAATTTTCTAAAGTACCAAGATGCATTATTAGACACTTTCGCTCGCTCACCCAACAATTTAAAATAAGGTGCGATAGTTTGGTCGGTGCTTTGTGCCTCGATAAATTTCTGTCGAGTAGTGTTGGTATCTGCACCACTTGGCGTTAATAGCTGTAGCATTTCATTTTGTAAGTCAGTATAGTTTGTTTGTGTATCTGACCTTGTTACAGCGTTAGCCATGTGTGTATGTTTCCAGGCTCTTATGTCGTCGTCTGTACATTGTTTCAATGAATCTAGGAATCCTAAAATGAGATCCGTGCATGGATCTTGCAGGATTGCGCTAGTAAATGTGCCGGTTAGGAACGGGGTATTGATATGCGCTTTTGCCAGTGGGTATTTCTCAATGGTTCCAGAGAAAGTACGGCATTTGACAAATTCACCCGTGTAATCTTCTGGTCTAGCAAGTTCTTTCCTTAAACCCAGTAGAGTGCTTCCGCTATCAATTAAACATTGGCATGGTTGATCATTGACCAGTGCATCGTAGAACTTAAGTTTACCTCTGGAGGCACTCGCTGCGTTAGCATCTTCATTTGAATATGGTATTACGTGCCCACATTTCAATTTACCATCCGCATGAAACTGGTGGCATACGTCACATTTCTTAAAGTCTAATATGTCTGTTACTACTGCTACACTCTCACATTCACTCATTGGTACCACATTCACAAGTTCCGGATCAATGTCACTCTCATCGTCTGTTGATGTATCGATAAGTGCTGCATTATTTGCCTTCATTCGTTGTCTACCAATACATTTATTACTATAATGGCCATAACTGGAACAAAAATAACATTTAACAGCACGTTTAAATGATGTTCTTCTGCTTTCTTGCTTCTTTAACACTGCTTCTAAGTGTGACGGATATGCCGGGTTTTTATCACACATAGAGTAGCTAGGATGAAAAAGACTACAATATCCACATCGAGGTGGCTTCTGATATGGTTTGTCCTTCTTACGGTAATCTTTCTGATTGTAAGATCTATCAGGTATTTTGTTTGCAAAAGCAGTGATTTCTGTATCATGTATTGTAGATTTAAATATGTCCCGATTAGATGAAAAATATGCTGACCCCCGGTTCTCTAATTGCTGAATGGATTCAATATCTGACTGTTGTAGAAACTTCGCAAAAGGGGTAGGAACGGTAGATATCACCTTGTCCATTACCATAAGATCTTCTAATTGTTCATAGTTGTTACCCACTTTCGCCGCTCTAGTCCACTTTTTAAATGTGCTCTGCACGTTAGAGATGTAGTCTAAGAAGGTTTCAGTTGCTTTTGGCTTAATTTGTGAGAACTGAATTTGGTACCCAGTGGCGTCTAAAAGAAAGTGTTGCATTATCCTATCGTGAATGTACTGATAATTGTTCCTTAGCTCTGTAGGTATGGATTCTATTACTTTTAACGGCTCCCCACAGAGGTTTCTCATGTAGATCATTGCCCAGTCATCCAACGGTATTTTCTGCGTCTTTAGTTGGAATTCTATGTTCTCAGTCCATGCGCTAATTGAATCCCCTACGCTATATGGTTTGATAAGGCCTTTATACTTACTAAACTTGTTTTGTTCTTCTTGGCTCTTTTGTTTGCTAGAGGCTATCTGTATGTTAGAATCTACCTCCATTTCCTTCATTTTTAATTTAGTCTCTGAGTCTACTTGTATCTGCTTTTGTTTGGTGGCTTCCTCTGCTTGTTTCTTGGCATGATTTAATTCTAACTGTTTCTGTTTGGTAGCCTCTTCGATCTCTTTCATTTCTTTTTGGTGTTGTCTTTCTAGTGCCCTTTCGTCTCTCTCTAGAGCAGCTTTTCACTCTGTCTCTTCTCTCTGTAGAGCAGTTTGTCTTTCTGTTTCTTCTCTATGTCGAGCAGTTTCCTCTTTGTATTTTTGATCTAACCATTTCTCTAATTTTTCACCAGTATGGCCTATTTCCTTGCCTGCCTGGATACAATCATTTAGTGACGCCATTTTATGGCTTTATGTTAGTTCAAAAATGATATCACAGTAATATTCACACAATAGTTTGTAATAATGTGTTAGTAAATATACATCTTTACTGAAAAAGAAGATGCATGATTAATTTAGAGCATACTGCCATATACCTGGATCAGGATATGGATCATAGGACACACTTTGCACAGCATTAGTTCAAAAGAATGATAAGTGTGCAGGACGTTTTGGTGCAAGCGTGAAAGCGTCACAGAAAACGTCACTGAGAGGGAGTTAGATATGGCCTGCCATCCTGTTCGGACGCGGCATGTTCTTCTAGAGCATGGCTAACAATTCGTTATGCCGCTATTTGTGTGCACCTGTGTGAATGTCAGATGTCACGTATCTTATATTCCCTGTCGAGCTGTTGTGTATCAGAAAGCACGGATGGATTAAAAGCAATTGTCAAGAAGAAAGTCTTCGTGAGATTGTATTCCAGTGCCTGTGTTGGTCTTCTATAAAACAAGGTATCAAGTATCATTCATATTATGTTAAACCCTAGATACATCAATGAGCCCATGTCAATGCACTTCGTGACAAATGGAGACTTGTGTTCCGGGTATAGTGAATCCGTTGGCACCGCAAAAGAAATATACCATTTGCCTCAATTTTACATTATCGATTGCACAGGAAACCAGAAGCCACAAGCTGCAGTTGGGTCCAAACATTACAGTTTAAACAGCATATAATTCTGTGCTAAGTATATTAAGTAACAATTTATCATTCAATAGATCGAGCCGAATACAAGGAAGGGCAAGGTTGAATGCAGATTTTATCATGACGTCATTATAAATTTACTCAAGATGGAATAATCTCTAATACATGGACAAAAGCGGTTAGAACTTAGCATGACGTCATTAGTTTGGTTGTGTATAACACACATCCGGGAAACGATGTTCAGTCATTCAAGTCTGTAGTCTGCAGTTCGAAGAAGAATGAATCAACTGTTAGTGAGAATTCGGATTGTCAACAGATAGACCTGTAGAATGGAGGGAGGATGAATTGAAAGACATAGATCGTGAATCTAGAACAGTCACTTAAAGGTTTGTCAAGCTAACATTTAATATATTATATCAAATATATACTTACCGGCCGTCCTGGAAGTTCACCAGACACGGTAGAATTTGATGACTATTTTATGATATGCTACAACTAATAAGTTGTTTATCAAAGTAAACAGAGATTGATTCTGACACAATCATGTCAACGATTCGATTTCATCTGTTCTTATGGTTTTAATCCAAAACACTGTTCAATGAAGACGAGCTACGTTGAGTACATTCATTACAGCGTTAATGTCTGAGAAGATACATTGAATATTTAATCACATTGTGCGTGATGTATCACATATTAGAATTTAACATCTGTCACAGACAGTTAACAGGCGAAAATGACTTGAGAACGTTCACACAGCCAATAAGAAGTATCAGCATTGAAGATTCATATGACCACAATTATGGATTATATACATGTGCTCGAACAAACAACAGATTGGTGACACTACTAGAGAATTTACAAAATTTCCGAACAATTAATTATCTTGATCTACATAAACATTTGATGTTCCGACGACACGAACACGTAACATTATCTAACAAGATTAAAAGTGATGCAGTTTCACTGATAGAAACATACGACGGTTCAAAACAATACAGCATCGTTCTTACACTGGACGAAAATTTGATCACTGTTCTGAGTGTCAGTTCATCGTGCACATCTTCAATTCTCATTCTTCTTCAGAGATACAGCAAATATTTCAACGTGAAATTAATTGACAAATAAACTTTGTTGGGTACATTCTTGAGAAATTATTTTGAAATACGTCAACACAAAACATCCGGAAAGGAAAGTGTGAAGATCTTACGACTTTAGTTCAAAGAAACTGTTCAACTAATATTTAATCGCAGTTTGTTTGATGGATCAAGTAAGGAAAATTAACAAATGTCATATTCAGTAACGGAGGAAATGATGTACAAACATTCATACGATAATGAAAACTCAACTGACAAAAATTTGCTTGAATAAACAACAAATTGACAGTATTATTTACGCAAGTTCTCAACATGCAATTATATTGATCTACATAAATATTTCAGGTTTCCAAGGACACGAATATAATAACGTTATCTACTATGTCGTCAGAAATTATTGTTGGTTCTGAAGGTACAATATTTTGATTACAGTTATCAAAGATTTAAAAATTGAACTCAGATCACGATACCTTTTGTATTTGATCATATACAGATACTATTCGTTTGCACAGATACAGGAAGATTTAATTAACAAAAATTCAATCGACATATATACTGTGGTAGTCATAATTGTGTTAAGAGGAAGGAGAGCGTACATGGACTATGCTGTTACTCATTTCAAATTGAGTTTAAATGTTGTTCGACAGTATGCGAAAGTCTCGACTGTGATCAGCCGTATTACTAGTTCATCATTTGTATCCGTATTGATTGTCCTCATTTACTTCGGATGCTGACCTGGTCTTAACAGGCACTCTGAAAGAGGCTACTACCGATCACCTGATCGTAACTTGTAAAAAGATGCATGTTAATAACATGGCATTGAACTGTTTGTTCACAAGACAGATTCCGTATGCTCCGGTTCACATTTTTACCTCAAATACTTGACCCTGTATACGTCAAGAAAGAAGATAAACAGTCAGTTAACAGAGGAATTATATACATATATACGCGGTTTTACAAGAACGTTCGCAAGAAATTTCTTGAATTACAACGACACAAGATTATCATTTGTAAACAGTCGAAATACACTGAACGTTGAAAGTTTCAGTAATCAAAATTGAATTCCTGGAAACAATGGGTTGTATGAAATTCAAACTGGTACGTGAACATTGAGAATTGAGCATTTGAATGAAATCAAGTGAATCTTATTTCGAGATCATGAACAAATTTCTCAGAACATATTGTTTATTCTGGAATTTAAGAAATCTTATGAAATAATTCGAATACAATGGAATTCGATTATTCAAACATTCTGAAGTCATAATACCACCAACACTGACTAATCTACATTCAATTGATATTATTAAGCTAAAATCGTGACCAGATTGTGCTGGTTGGTCCAGGCCGAGGTACTCAAGTCACGAAATTCTTTAGCAACATTGTTAAACCGGAAAGATATCCATATATGCTTCAAATTTAAAGGTATCTTCTCGCATCTTACTGCTTTGGAGGAAATGTTCCACAACATCGAATCACCAAACCCGCAAATGGTTAATAATCTACGTCTATTATGTCGAGACCAGAGGAAATTCCGATCAACGTGTTCAGGATAGGCTATAACTTTTCAAACAGAGCCAATCAGTTGCCCGAATCCATGAGTGGATACAACGCTTTGAAACCTCCTTTATATGGATGTACAATTACTCAGTCATTGCCTTCACCTCAGTTGTTATTAAAATGCAATATCGGATACTAGAAGATAATCTAACAAACTTCTGTGTTATCCATGGACAACAAATTATTTACCAATCACAAATTAGAAATACACGACGTTGTTAAATTGAATGAAATCTAGATACTAAAATATTAATGACATTTAAAGAACTACCATTCGTCTACTGCACCCGAGGAAAGCTAAATAATTTAATTTACGTCATTCATTGTCATAAATAAAAGAATTTCATGTTGTTCTCACGTGAATCCAGCACGTGATTAAGAGTGTTCCTTAGTTTAAGGATAGTAGATTAGGTGAATTTATTTTCTTCGTTGGTTATAGTCATTTAACCTGTTGTATTTATGCTAAATTTTAGTATACATATTTATTTATACTATTTATGTGGTCTTGTAATTTAGTTTTGATTTTGCGATTACTGCTTGATCATACGCAAATGTTTGCCATTTGTTTTATCAAGGTAATTGCAGTAATAGATAATAAAGGTACAGAGAAAAACACAGATAATGTGAGGGTACGGTGAGGTGTGCTGGGATAGAAGCAACTCCCCTACGCAGATATAACAGTACACTAGAATTGTACCAAGATATGCGTTATATCTTTAGACGAATATGGAGGTGTACTGTGGACTAACCAACGTCATTAGACTAAGAGGTTTGGGGAAACTCTCTTTAGGCTGATACGCGAAGGCAGTCTATATGATACCGAGATATGACCGTTAGAGAGTTAAGGATGATTTTATGGATACCGAGTCATATAATTATAGAAAAGCAGCATCTTACTAGCACCAATAGACAGATGAAAGCATTATGAGTTAGCTTCTCTGCATACATGTGTGAGCATTGGGCAATGGAACCATATTACAACAGTTAAGTAAAGGAAAAGATTTATCCTGCTGGAGAAAGAAATGAAAAGCATTAGATTTATCCTTAAAGGAGCAAAAAGAATAATTACAGAAATACGATTGGTCTATTGAGCATTGTTTACACAGAGAGAACTATTGTGTTGTAATGAATTATGTTGTTATTTGACTGTGGTATTATTAGATTGTTAATAATAATTATTATGTGAATAGGTTATTAGGATAGTTAATGAGTTTAAATTAAGTTAAGTTGTAAGTGGGACAGACAGATGACACCACTTCTCGTTCCTGTCAGGGTAGAACAAGCAGAATAAACTAGCAAAATGTTTGCAACATTTTGAAGGCTAGAGGGGGTGAGTGCCATATACCTGGATCAGGATATGGATCATAGAACACACTTTGCACAGCATTAGTTCAAAAGAATGATAAGTGTGCAGGACGTTTTGGTGCAAGCGTGAAAGCGTCACAGAAAACGTCACTGAGAGGGAGTTAGATATGGCCTGCCGTCCTGTTCGGACGCGGCATGTTCTTCTAGAGCATGGCTAACAATTCGTTATGCCGCTATTTGTGTGCAGCTGTGTGAATGTCAGATGTCACGTATCTTATATTCCCTGTCGAGCTGTTGTGTATCAGAAAGCACGGATGGATTAAAAGCAATTGTCAAGAAGAAAGTCTTCGTGAGATTGTATTCCAGTGCCTGTGTTGGTCTTCTATAAAACAAGGTATCAAGTATCATTCATATTATGTTAAACCCTAGATACATCAATGAGCCCATGTCAATGCACTTCGTGACACATACCAAAATATTCTGAAAATATACTCATCTAATTCTTTGGAAAATACGGTTCTTGGGATGTTCCACCGCTGTCTTCCATACTCACAAAATGATTGACTTGATAACACAATGGATGCTTCTGTTTAGTAGAGCATCAAAAATTAGTCACACGCATATGTTGTAAATACAAATTTATCTTTCATGCGAATGATGAATGAAAAAAATGTGATAGATAATGATAAATGGTGTTAATGAATGAATGATATGATCGTCTGAATGATTGTCATGAATCGTAAGATGATTCGTTGTATGACAGTCGATGTCTTGTCTTCACTTTCTGACTAGTTTGGTATAACTTCGTTCTAGGCTTCAGTTCAGTAGCTAATCTATTTACTGACTATAAAGAATGGTGACATTGATGGCTGTATCACACAAAATGAAATGTACACGATGGTTAGCTTGACAATATTTACTGATGATTGTATACATTTTCATTAATTTCCGTAGAATAACACACTTTCAAATTATTTTCGTAGAATTTCACAATTTATAATTTACTTTTGCTTCATTGTGGTTCAAGCTCCACAAATGGTATGATCGTCATAATTCACAAGAGAAAATTATTTCTGCCATATGTGCAAACAAATTTACATTACTTTCATATATTTTAACACAGCAATGATGTTGAATCGTGCATTTGACTGCTGGCGTTGGTTCAGTGGCTTCTGACACCAATTGGCTGCTGGCGTTGGTTCAGTGGCTTCTGACACCAATTGTCTGCTGGCGTTGGTTCAGTGGCTTCTGACACCAATTGACTGCTGTGACTGCTCTGCTGGCGTTGGTTCAGTGGCTTCTGACACCAATTGGGGTCCTGCCTGTAAGCAACTTGCTTGCTACAGGTCTTTCAGGACTCCCCTACTTTTGCACCGCACGAAATAACAACTCGTGTCATTTGCAAAAGGAATGCAATTTATTTAGAGCTGGCAATTTACAAGCTCTGCGAGCGGTATGCTTCATTAACATTACACAACATGAATGTAATGAAGTGGTGAGAAATGATGCTAGTAATCACAATCTAAATCTTCAGCCTAATATTTAACTATTGCCTAGAAACTTATAGCATTTTTCAAGAACACGTCTACTCTCTAATCGTCTCCAGTCGGGTCTGTCCACACGCTACATATTGCGTGGTCAAGCACGGACGCTGTCCCCTCCGTGCAGTAGCTAGTCTTGCGTGCATGGGGTCCCAAGCACGCTGGCTCGTGAACTTGAGTAATCGGGCACTTCACGGTTACTCCTAAGGCCAAGCTTCCCAATGGCTTGGGGAAGCCCTCGCTCACTTGTCCTTATTGCCCCCTTGGTTGACACAAATTTGTCCCCTTGTGAAGCTATTTATAGCGCTGGTGTCTCTCCTGTCTGGTGTCTCCCTACTAGACTTGTGTTAACTCTTAATAACTCTCTAAAGCCTTATTGGAGATTCTGACACATAATTTGATCCTCCTTGACAAAAGTGCACAAAAGGTCACTCTTGTGAAAAAGTAAATCAAGTTACGATGCTGAGATTACATCTAACAAATCTCGACATATACAATTTCGTATATGGAAATGTTTCATACCCAAATTTTCATACAATTGTCATAAATTTATAAACATTTTATTATGGTATGCTAACTTTCAAATTAATATGGACATCTAACGGAAGTGTAGAGCTGTGTTGTTGCACACTCAAGGTCTCTCGTTTTAGATGTACTTTAAATATACGGAGCACCCAGATCTTATCATCAGCTGTTGGATAGCTTCTTCCGTCTTATCCTCGGATTAGGTTGTCAAGGTCTTCATTCGTACTTGTTAAAACGTCGTGGACCATCTTTGTAGCTGTACTCCGGATTACTTGGCGCTGTTCAAGCTCAGTAAGTCTTTTGGGTCCTGTAGTACTGTCCTGTGACACTTGTGGTGTCTATTTCTTATAATACTACATATTTACAATAGTAATGGCATTCTTTCACATTTCTCACAATTATACGACCCATTCATTCACATAATAATAATAATAATATGTACACAATATATTTACAATGGGAGATTAAATCTTCCCTATCACACTGTTCTTCACAGCGTAACTGACATGAAGTCACAATTGGCTGTGGTGTTGAGCACTATTTACATTGCAGTTTATACACCATCTGCAATGTGCTCGGGTGTTACTTGGCTATTGGGTGAGTCGTATGGACATCTCGATAGAAGATCGGCCAGAGAGTTATGTGAGCCTCGTATATGTCTGATTTCGAAGCTATAGTCCTGTAGAAGAAGGGACCACCTGGCCACTCTGTGGTTACTTGGGGTACCAATGGTGATGAATGTCAAAGGGCTATTGTCTGTTTCAATAATGAAGTGTTTACCTAAAAGAAATCTCGAAAGTTTATGTACCGAGAACACAAGAGTGGGGGCTTCAAGTTCCGGCGTGCTGTAATTTCGTTCACTGGTGTTCAATTTCCGGGAGACGTAGTATACCGGGTACAATATTTGGTCGTGCTCTTGAAGCAGTACCCCTCCAATGGCCATGGAGCTCGCATCGCATCTTAGCCTGAAAATAGTGCTAAGATCAGGTAATTTTAGAATAGGTTCACTGGAAAAATAAGATAGTATTTTCGCAAATGCAGGCCTTAAACATTCGCTATTTACAATAACTTTTGGATGTTTGTTTGTTAGTAAATCAGTGAAACATTTGGTCAATTCAGCAAAAGGCGGGATAAATTGTATATAGTAATTCAAAAGACCTAACACACTTCGCAACTCTTTTTTGGTTGTCGGAAGCGACAATTTCAAAATTCTAGACATGATGTTATCGCCAGTTGATATGAAGCCATTTGAGATCTTATAGCCCAAAAATGTAATTTCTTGAAAGGCTATATCAACTTTGGATGGTTTTATTGTCAGTCCATGTTGTCTAATCCTGTCGAATGTCTGCTGTAATGTTGTTATGTGGTCTGTCATGTTCTTTGTATGTATGCAAATGTCGTCCATGTACCAAATGATGTTTGAAATGCCTGTCAAAAGTCGTCTTGTCATTCTGACAAAGGTTGCTGGAGCATTAACTAGCCCGAATGGTAACTTGCACCATTCGTATAGTCCCCAGGGTGTGGCAAATGCTGTCAGATATATGCTGTCAGCATGTACAGGTATTTGCCAGTAACCTTTTGTCATGTCCAGTTTAGTAAAGTAGCGTGAGTCAGTCAGTTCAGTTAGTATGTCTTCACAGTTGCTCATTGGTTCTAAATCCAACTGTGTAATGTTGTTGAGTTTCCTATAGTCAACACAGAGTCTTATTGTGTTGTTCTTTTTCTTCACAATGACAATGGGTGAACAAAAATGTGATTGTGAACGTCGGATGATATGGTTTGCTTCTAAGTCAATAATTTCTTGGTGTAATTTGTCTTTGTAGTGTATAGGAATGGAATATGGTCTGCATTTTTTTTCGGATATCAGACGTCAAAATAATATGATGATGCACTAAGTCTGTCTGTCCTGGGTTGTTAGAAAGAATTGTACTGTAGTCTTGTAATACTTGTCTGCAACTGTCAGTCTGTGTCTGCGTCAGTTTGGGATTTACCTTTATGTCCTGTAGGTTGGTTGTCGTGTCCAGTACTGGTGCTGGTATCTCGTCAGTATCGTTGTCGTCTGTCTGGTCCACAATTGTTGTGCTTGCTGTAGTCTCTACTTGTTCGTCGTCCCTGTGGTAATATGGTTTAAGCATGTTAATATGAAAAATCTTGTGTTTGTCCCTAACTGCAATTTCGTAATCTACTGTCGAAATTTGTCGTAACACTTTAAACGGTCCTTGCCAAGAGTCTGTGAGAAGATGTCTGTCACTTGGCAATAAGAGAAGAACGTCCTGTCCTGGCGTCAGAGTAATGGTTCTATTTCCTCTGTTAGCGTATTGTCGGTAGATAGCACCAGATTTTTGTAGTGCTTCTTTTGCTAACACACATGATTTCATGATTCTATCGCGTAATGATATTACATGTTCATACGATGAAATGGGTGTAAATATGGTTTTACTTTCAGTCAGCATAGACTGGTATACTGATAATGGGCCGCG
This sequence comes from Cepaea nemoralis, assembly GCA_014155875.1. Taxonomy (NCBI): domain Eukaryota; kingdom Metazoa; phylum Mollusca; class Gastropoda; order Stylommatophora; family Helicidae; genus Cepaea; species Cepaea nemoralis. Next base: position 19,492 of record JACEFZ010018580.1, read on the forward strand.
TGGTTTGGCACCATACACTATTTCAAATGGTGAGAATCCAGTGCTGGAATGTGGCACTTCCCTATATGCAAATAAAATAGCAGGTAGATACGTGTCCCAGTCTTTGGGATGTTCTTGGGTTACTTTTGAGAGCATATGTTTAAGATCGCCGTTGATCTTTTCTATGATACCTGTGAAGTGTGGGTGGTATGGGCTGTTAAAGCATTGCTTCACCCCCAACATCTTAGTAAATGCTTGTGTAGCTGCGGCAATAAACTGGCTACCCCGATCTGAAAGGATGGTATCAGGGAATCATACACTTGCAAAAATATGGAAGAATACTTCCATGATGTCTTTGGAAGTTATATTCTTCATCGGAATGGCTTCTGGCCACCGACTACATAAATCAATTATTGTGACAATATATTTGTTTCCTCTTGATGTTATGTGGGTAAGAGGACCAACTATATCGACCGAGATCTTTTCAAACGGTCTACTTGCCAAATCAGTGATTTGCAGTTCTGCTTGCGGGTGTTTCCCCTTTTTAACAAGCTTTTGGCAGATGTCACATGAACTGCAATACAATTTGGTATCACTGCAAAATTTAGGCCAATAGAATTGAGTACTCACATCAAACACACCCATAAGATGCAGACCATACACCATTCCATTACATTACAAAGAACATTTACATCAGGAGATCATCAACTTAGAGAAAAACAACATCATAAGACGATCCCAATCAGACTTCTCATCTCCAATGGTCATAGTACGCAAAAAGGACAATACAATAAGACTGTGTATCGACTATCGAAAGCTCAATAAAATAACTGTTCTAGATCTTGAGCCAATGGCTAACTCTGACGATCTTCTGACAGAACTGACAGACGCTAGGTTCTTTACGAAGATAGATATGACGAAAGGATATTGGCAAATAGCGGTAGACGAACAGATCAGACATCTGACAGCATTTGCCACACCTTGGGGACTGTACGAATGGTGCAAACTTCCATTTGGGCTAGTCAATGCCCCAGCCACATTCGTACGTATGACACGACTTCTCCTAGTAGACATTCCTAACATAATCTGCTATATCGACGACATCTGTGTTCACACAGAGACAATGACAGAGCACATTAAGACGTTAGAACAGACATTTGAACGTATTAGACAGCACGGACTGACGGTAAAGCCTGCGAAAGGAGACATAGCCTACCAGGAAATATCCTTCTTGGGGTACAAAATATCCAACGGCTTTGTCACGACAGATGATAACATTGTGTCCAAGATACTAAAACTCTCACTTCCGACTACAAAAAAAAAAAACAAGTCAGAAGTTTGTTGGGACTGATAAATTACTATCGGCAGTTCATTCCTGATTTTTCCGAACTGACCGAAGTGTTTACTAATTTACTAACAAAAGATAAACCAGAGAAAATTGTAAACAATGAATGCCTACAAATTGCATTCCATAAAGTACTAGCATGTTTTTCTGATAAGAGTTTAAATAATCTCATCCTGAAATTGCCCAATCTCCATTTACCTTTCAGATTGCGTACAGATGCTAGCTCCGTGGCGATTGGAGCAGTATTGTTGCAAGAGTACAATAACATCCTCCATCCCGTGTACTTCGTATCCAGGAAACTAAAGCCCAGAGAACGGGCGTGGTCTATACCTCAATTGGAAGCCCTAGCATTAGTGGTGGGTATAACAAAATTGTCCAGAATTCTTCTAGGACGCCATTTCATCGTGGAATCTGACAGCAGCCCGTTGCGTTTTATAAATTCAGGTGTACCTTCAAATCATATGGTAGCGCGCTGGTCTCTTAAACTTCAAGATTACAGCTTTGAGGTTCGACATATCCCAAGCAGAACCAATTCAATTGCCGATCTTTTGTCCCGTTGTCCGACCGACCCAGTAAGCACCAATGTCTGAGTGCAGTGTGTACAAATACACTCAGACCGACACAGCATTCACCAGTGAATAATTTTTTCTATTCACTAAAAGCTGTGTAATGTCTACAATGATGTGATAGGGGTTACTCCCATTATATATAGTGTATTTATTTTACTAATTCATGTAGTGATTGTCGTGTATAATTGTGTAGTGTGTGGTAGAAAGCGAACTTTATTAATTGTATATATTACGAACGAAAACAGTGTCACATTCGCTCAAAAACTTACCGTAAGCGAACTATCCAATTTGACAGTGACATCTGCGTGTGGAACATTCCAGGGATATTTTAAAGACGTGTGTGAACGTTTAAACTAAACATTGACAGCTACACCATTGCAGTGAATCGAAATCCATAATGTTCGGTAGTGAAACATCCAACACATGAACAGTCAATCGTAATCCAGAAGGTTTTGTAGTGAAACATCCAACACATGAACTGTGAGAACATTGTACTTTCCGTAACTACATCAGACCGAAACAAGTGTGTTCTACAAGCTTCAAAATCAGCTTTTTTAGTGTTCGCGTGTACTTCCGGATTAGTTAGAAATTTAGAGCAAAATTAGCAGACGACAAATAAAAGTTTAAAAAGCTATGACGATTCTAAAATCTTTAGGAATCAACAAAGTTAAATACACGAATTGTGTGTTTATATATTTATGTAGTGTAATCTTAGAATCATATCTTGATTAATGTATTCATATTACCGACTTTTTCTCGTTAATATGAAGAAACGTCAAGCGATGACGCTAAGAAATAGGATAATTATTGTAAATTATTGTATTTCCTAAATGTGGAAATTATTCCCCTTTCATTTATTTGTTATTACAGCATTACACAAAGGGCCATAATGTGAAATGTATTCAGTAATGTGTTGCGTATAAATAACCATGTTGCTGCCAGATTGTTGACACAACAGGTAGCCATCTACTGGGCATGACAGAGGGTTGCCAACATTGCAGACCAACACAAGAGCTACTGGCCAAATAAGGTCAGGGTTTGAGCGTTTTATGCGACTTATATAAAGCCGTATTTCGGTCTAGCTAGATGGTTTTTGTTTCAAGAACCATATTATTACGTTTTTTTTGGATGCTGCGAGGTAGATGCGTGAAGCTGGTACTACCGATCTGACTGGGTCATTAATGCAATTAAGGTAATCAGCCATCGAGAGGATGAAACCTGACATGTGTTAAAGGTTGAACACCACATGTCGTTGAATGCAACTTCCATTTCTTATATATTTCTATGGCATATGTGTATTTATTTGTATTTTGATACCAATGTATATAACAACAGAAGGGTAGACTCTGACAAGGTTAGAATATTAACCCAGTATGTACATATATTATACATGAAAGATGACATCTTTCATGAATTTGCCGGGGGAGCGTGTCAGAGTCCAGAAAGGGTACAGTGATGCAGTGACATCGTTACGCCCGCCAGGCGACTTAGCTCCCAGCAGGGATGCAGCAACCTCGTTACGCCGCCAGGCGAGTGGTAGATACCGGCCTGCAAGATTGCTGGCTGACGAACGACCAGTGGTCAGGCCAGGACGACGCAAGACGCACGCATGCCTCGTGAAGCCACCTCAGGTGGGAGGCAAGTTGCGAACTAGCGGGAGACAGCTCTGGGACACGGACTTGGACGGACGCATGATGAGAGAAAGGCGTTGTGTGGTTTTCTGTGCTGAAAGTCGAGTGTCTGGACATCTTGAGAGTTAGACTTGTGAGCTGTATTGTGGATGTAAGTGTATTGAAGTATCACGTATATATTGTTGTGATCATCGTAATGTATTTGATCTGTGAATAAATCCATTGAACGGTGTGTCGTTGAGTCTTACGTCAAATCACGTTGTACTTGTACTGTCTCACATGTGTTAGGTTAGCGAGCCAAGTTTAAGACCCTGACAGTAACCTTGCTCGTGTTTTAGCATACGCCATATGCCCTGCAAAGGGTATGTCATGCGCTAGCTGTAATGCTTGGATGCGAATTTTTGAAGGTAGCACGATTTGTTCTGTAGTGCTAGAACCTTTGGTATAATACCGTGTCAGAATTCCGTTTTTCAGAGCAAAATAGCATTTAGCGTTCTTTGCTACTCGTGGCTTTTGGCCTATTAATTTAAAATACTTTTGCAACCATCGATCAGCTTTTTGAGCTGTTATAAATTTCTCCCTGGTTGTTTCAGGAGATGTTACAACTGGGCTTATTAGCTGTAAAGCCTCTGTCTGATCGATTCGATCCTGCCTTTGAGCAGTAGATCTGGTTTACTGCATTTGTAATATCAAGGTTATCATGTACATTACAACTTGGTGTTACATTTACACAACTACATTCATGTGATGACATTGCCGAATTGGCATACATACATTCATTTACAGGTGGTAATACATCATGAATGGTGATTTGTGATGGTGGTGGGATGGTATTATCAATGTTACAAGTGACGGTGGATATAATACCGTCATGTGGCATATCATTCACCTCTGGAAGGTTACCAATGATGACATCGCAACAAAGATTGGTCAATGCTGCGCATTTGACCTTTCCGGTGAGGAATAGTGTACTTATGTATGCCCATGCAAGCGGGTATCTCTCGATGTTACCCGAGAACGTTCTGCATGTAACATATTTACCACTATATTGTGATGGTAAGATATAGTCTCTCTTAATGCCAATGAGGGTACTGCCGCTATCCCGTAAAACGGTGGCAGCTCTACCGTTAATATACTCCTGGTGGATCTTTAATTTACCTTGGTATTTCTGATATGGCTGGTCTTTGTCAGCTTTTCTATCTTCCTTTTCTTTGGAAGTTTCTGCTTTCAGCTGTTCAATTTTTAGCTGCACTTCAAGTTCCTCTCTTTTGCTCTGAGCTACAATTTCAGATTTTCTTATTTCTGCATCTGTTTCTGCTTGCTTAAGTTTCAAAGCAGTATCTGATTCCGCCTGCTTAAGTTTTACAGCAGCTTCTGATTCTGCCTGCTTAAGTTTTAAAGCAGTATCTGATTCTGCCTGTTTAAGTTTTAAAGCAGCTTCTGCCTGTTTCAAAGCAGTATCTGATTCCGCCTGCTTAAGTTTTACAGCAGCTTCTGATTCTGTCTGCTTAAGTTTCAACGCATTTATAGTTTCGATAAATTAACTCGAACGATGGTATTTATCTATTAAATTATACCCTACACGCTCGCATTTGTTCAAAACTCGCACTTTATACCAATAATTGACTCACAAAAAAAACTCAACAACAGTCGTCATGTTTACAATTACTTAACACTCTATTTTTCGTATTTCACGGTTCAAATAAAATAAGGACGATCCCCCACGTTCGCACTTGTCAAAGTCTTCCTTAGGGCAAGAAGTATGGCTCTTATCTTGACAAGTGTGATACTAATTATGCTTATCAAATAACACGAGGCTAACAACCGATAATATAATCCGCGCTATTTATTCGCGCACTGCACACATCAGAAACAATACAAGCTTCGCGCAATCACAATTCACAATAACCAATAGATCATAAATGCAAGCAATCAATACATCAATATAATAATACATCAATGCACTCCACTCACAAGTCACACAGACAGGCGTTCCATCTCCAACGGTCATACAGGCTAGCTCTCAAGACATGCATAAAACACTCAAGCCGCTTCCACACGTCAGTCTCTTACGGCCACCAAGCCTAGTCTGGCTGGACTTTCAGCACACACCACAGTTGTGCTCGAGTCAGCCCGCGTGACCCTCAATGTTCACGCTGTGTTCCAGCTGACCGCCGACTGCTTAGTATCGCTCAGCGTTGATTGCCTGGCGTTGTTGAAGACGCCGTGTTATAGCTGTAGTGCTTATAATAGATCAGCGTTGCATTGTCGGGCGTTGGTGCAGACAACGCTTTATACCTCTGGGTGAGACTCTGACACCAGGGTGGTTGGAAAAACACCCTGCTTCTCTAGCTGGCTTGATATTTTTCTATCAATTAACTTCTCCTGCAGCTTGCCAATTGTATTCTGCATGGTTTTTACTCGATATCCTTGAATTTTGTGTTGTCTTTGCCAGGCTTAGGCAAGGGAATCAGATAGCTGTGTAACCACTCCTTCTTCATGCCAGCACTCCCTATACTGTTGTTGTACATGTCTGCTCGTTTCTCTAGCTCGTTGTCGGTACACTCTTGTCGTCAGATCTTATGCCATCTGGCCATGGAGCGCTGTGTTTTGATCGTTGAAGCACAGCCTTGATCTCTTTCACTGTCACCGTGTCTTCATCCAAAATGTTCTGGGTTTTACACCTGTCTGTTTACATCTGCCCCATTCATGCTTTTATGTAGTCGCCAGAACAGTTTCAGTAACTTGTTTGTGCATACTCTTTTGACATACCTCTGCCCATTTTTCACTTTTAACCACCTTAACCAGCTTTTTGAAATAGCTTACTTGTGTGTGCATCTCTCTTTCTAAGTGCATGCAGGGATTAGGATGGGAAACTATGTTCTTCTTGGCATTCTGCCATCTTCTTACAGCACTACGCTTGTCCATCCAGGTCTTCTCCACCTCAAAATTCCCCAAGGTGGCTGCTCCCAGCTTTTTTTTTTCTACCCTGAAACTTTCTGTGCTTGTCGCGCCTTATTTTACTCACAACATCTTGCCTCGTGCTGTCATACTGGAAAGTCTTGACCGATGACTTTATGCTGCCTGGTTCTGCCTTTCTCCACCAATGTGCTGCAAGGGTGGTGGTTGCTGCCGTGGTACCCTAGGACACGCCATCTACACACTGTAGTGAGTGAATTAGAAACCAGCGCCAGATCAATAGCACTATCCTCATCACCTGGGCGGCTTGCTGTCCTGGTGACAAAGCCACTGTTTATACAAACCAGGTCAATGGATTCAAGTGCAGTATCGAGCTCCTCCCCTTGTGTGGAGGAAATGTTTCCCCATGATCTGCCTTTAGCGTTGAAATCGCCACGGAAAATGACTTTTTTTCGTGACCGAATATGTCACTTAAGCACTGCCACTTCTGGAGATCCAAACTCGCGTTACGGGCATAAACATTAACCAACACGAATGGTAGACTGGATTGAACTCTAACCAGTTGAAGTCTTTAGTAATGTCGGGCAGTTTACTATAGGTTGCTTGCTGAACAATCTTTTAATCTGTTGTAGCAGTTCTTCGTGTTTGTCTGTCCAGTTAATTTTTGTTGGCTTTCTTTTCTTTAACAGTTCTGAAAATGTGGAGTGCATCCATCATGTGCCATGCCGATAAACGTAGGCGGTAATGTTCTGCCATCTCACTCGATCACTAGAGTCGTGGGTCAGTTCCGTGTTCCTGTCTCGACCATGCCATGCGGCGAAGCCATCCAGGTATTTACTTCTCAGTTTTTCCCTTGGTCTCTTCCCTTCGATCTTGCTAGATGTCACCAAGTTCTTCAAGTCATTTCTTCTCATTATTTGTCCAAAAAATTGTGACTGTTTACGTCTAATGACTCTGATCAGTTTAAGATCTTCACTTGTTTCTTGAAGGACTTGTTCATTTGTTTTTCTGTCTGTCCATGGTATTCTTTGCATTTTCCTGAGAAACTACATTTCCACAGCCATCAAATGTTTTTCAGCTTGACTGCTCATTGTTCACGCCTCACATCCATACAAAAGTATAGGTTCTATGTAGCACCTCAACACCCTTTTTCTCGTTTCAATCGATATCTTTTTATTGGTCAGTATTTGTACCATCTTGCAAAAGGCTACCTTCGCAATGGCAATTCTTGTTCTAATCTCTTCGAGGCATATTCCATAAGATGTTATGACTGTTCCGATATAACTGTATCGATTCACTTGCTTAAGAATATGCCCATTTACTCATATGCCACATTGTGGTACTTCCTTCTCCCTAGTGACGACCATAATCTGTGTCTTCTTACTATTCATCTCTAACCCTAGTTGTTCACTGTGTGCAACAACCGCATCTACTAAATGTTGCAGGTCCTGTTCATTGTCTGCCATCAAGACTGTATCATCTGCATATCTAATGTTATTGATGTATCGTCCTCCAATGTTGATTTCTTCCATATCTTCTATATTTCTGAAAATATTCTCACTGTAAAGGAATAAAAGATCTGGAGACATTACACATATTGTCTCACACCTCTTTTAATAGGCTGATATTGGCCTACATCGTTCTCAATTCTGATGGCAGCTTGCTGTTTCTAATATATGTTTTTTTACAAGTCTAAGGTCTTTTCCATCAATTTGTAGATCTTCAAGCATCCCTATCATGTCAAGATGTCTCACTTTATCGAAAGCCTTTGCGTAGTCAATAAAGCAAAGATATAGATCTTTGTTTACTTTTATAGAACGTTCAATTATTGTTCTCATTATACACAACATTTACTGTACCCTTGTCTTCTACAAACCCACATTGTTCTTCTCTGTGCAGTCATGTCAGCGAAATCTGGAATGAATTTATGATAGTAATTTATAGTCTTAGCATGCTCCTGACTTTTTTTTTGGGGGGGGGGGGGGGGGGGGGGGGGGGGTCGGAGCTTTAATTTTTTAAATTTTGATAGCCAAACTTGGGTCTGTTTTCCTAAGCCCATTAGAAATTATGTGTCCCAAAAATTGGACTTCATAAAACTTTATTTCAGTCTTACTTTGTTTTGCTTTGAAACCATATGATTATATTTTCTGGAATACCTGTTTAAGGATCTCAATGTGGTTATCGATGTTTCAATGTTTGTAGTATGGATGCATGTGTCAGTCATATAGCTTGCTACGTCTTTGATGCCTTACCACAATCTGCGCATCATTTGCATGAACGTTCTTGGCGCGTTTTCAAACCCAAAGGCATATAGGCTCATTCATAAAGGCCTAAAGGTGTGTCAAATACAGTTATTTGAATAGATGACTTTGACATTGGGATATGCCAATACCCTTTCGTTAGGTCTATTTTGGAGAACATTTTGAATTTGGCTATGCCTTCAATGAAGTCATCTACATTGAACATGGGTTCTGCATCTAATACAGTAAGTGCGTTGCTCTTGCGATAGTCAACGCAAATACTTAGTCTAATGTCTTTCTTCTTTACTATCGGCAAAGGTGAACAATGGTCGGATATGGATTTTTTTGATGATGCCACATTATTCCAGTTCAGATATTTCAGATGTTACGTTTCTAAATAATGAACTGGAATAGGTTTTACTTTGACAGGTGTGTCAGATATAAGAGTTATATTATGTTAAATTAACGTTGTTCTTCCCAGTTTATAGGAACATAATTGTTCTAAATTTCTCAAGTGTTGATTTAAGTTTCATTATATCGTTATGTGGCAGTTTTGGATTAACGTGGATTGTTTTCCAGCTGTAAGTACTTTGGATGATTGGTGTAGTAATATTCTCCATAACTGCATCCTCTTGTTGTTCGTTGAAAACTTATCAAAGTAACACAGGTATAGCTGGAGGTTGTTTTCGTATCACAGTTTTGTCAGTCTGTCTGTCAACTAAGGTTTCAACATATTAATGCGGTGAAATTTCTTCTTACCGTTTACCTTTATTTGGTAGTCGACATCACTGATCTTCTTAATAACTTCAAATGGTCCCTGTCATGAAACTATCAGGGTATCCCTTGGATCTGGGAGTAGGAGTGGGCTTTCTTTCCTTCTTTTAAGACGATTGTCTTAGCCTTTCTATTACCATAATACTGGTACTTCTGTCCTGCATTATGTAACGCCTCTTTTGCAAATTTGCAGGCTGTTATTATTTTCTCCCTCAGGTCTGTTGGCGTCTCATAGTCTCCCTTTTCGCGTGCTCGTGTAATTTGAGTGTTAGTATCTCGTTCAACAGGAGCATTGGACCTTGTGGTTAGCCTTGTACACGAGTTCGAAAGGGGAGAATCCTGTGCTTGCTTCAAGTACCTATTGGTATGAGAATAGCACCGCTGGCAGTATTATGTCCCAGTTATGCAGCGACCTTCGCCAGAGTTCTTTTAAAGACTCCGTTGAAATTTTCATTAACTCAATTTATCATTGAATGGTATGGAGAACTAAATGCTTGTTTTCTGCCTAGTTCTTTCATGACACTTTGGGTGGCTGCCGAGATGAATTAGCTTCTTCTATCCGATAGAATACACGATGGGAACTCTGTTCTACTGAAGATCAGATGAAATGAGTCTACGATGGATGTAGACGTGATGCTTTTTAAAGGTTTAGCATCAGGCTACCTCGTGCATAGGTCTATCATTGTTAGGATAAACCCATTCCCTCGATCCTTTGTCCTGTTGAGGGGCCCCACTATATCAACGACAATTTTCTCGAAGGGTGGGGACGTTAAGTCCGTTTCCTGAACTTCTGCCTTGAAGTGTCTGCCCTTTTTGGTAGTCCTTTGGCATACTTCACAGAACCAGACGTTGTTCCCGATATCTTTAGAATAACCTGACCAGTAAAACGTTGCTTTATCCTGGGCATACCCATATTTCGGGCAAATGAAGAGTCGTGTGCTAATTCCAGCGTTTTGCTGTGGTGTTGGAAAGGCAGCACTGTTTCTTAGACAAGCACTGAATCTTGTCTATATGTACTGACCAGTATTTTATTGTCTAAGGTGAATTTCCACTTAACCCCCCCCCCCTTTTTTTTTAGCTCTCTTTAATGGAAGGTCGACTCGTTGTAAATAATTATGTGATGTACAGTCATCTCTCTGCTGTGTACCGACATTTTCCTTCTGTATCATTGGGATTGGTATCGTGTCTGTCGGGGTAACCTGTGGTGTGGCCTTTTTCTTCTTCTTCTGCTTCTTTATTTCGCCTACTTTGCCCTTTTATGACTACGTTTGCTTGCGGATATAAACTTTCTCATCGTTTTGCCTCTTACTCGCTGCAGTCTTTAACGTATGGTTCAACCCCAATTAACAGACCTGTGCATGGGCATGGCATTACCGCCGCTCTTATTTTACCTTCTAGTAAGGACAGTTTATTTGCACCCATGCGATCTTGTACTTCTCAAGAGAACCCCCAAACTTTCTGCAAGTCACGTCTTACCAGTGTAATTATTTTTATTTAGAAATCCTTGGTGTAACCCTACTATGGAGGCACCTGCATCACTTACGCATGTAGAGGCAGTCCATTAACAAATCCCTTATGGATCTTTACGATGCCATTTTGAATGCTCACGGAGTTCGCTTCTTGTATGGGCACACTATGGCCACACGCCGTGATGCTGTCCTCGTCAAATTCTCTGCATATTTCACAACTTGTGTCGTTGGGATATGTCGCAACGTTAACTGCAATAACGTCTTCCTCGTCATCTGCGTTACTGCTAGATATCATATTAGCCAGATTGGCCTCGATATACATATGCCTTAGTTGGAAAGCTCTAGTCATGTAACAAAATAATTTACAAATATAGCATTTCAGTTGATTTTTCTGTAATGAGTATATATATTAGCTCTTTCAAAGAAATATTTCTAATGTTAGCCTCATACCACGAGTTTTTGTCACACATCTTTAGTGATACGCATGAATTCTTACAGTATCTGCAAATAATGATAGTACCCTTTGCTCCGGCATGAGGATGTCCTTGTTGGTTGAAACTACAATGATAGCTTCGCTGTTAAGGCATCTGATGGCCATAAGATTGGTGTCTACTTTCGTTACTATTTGTTTTCTGTTGGAAGTACATGGCAGCGGCTCCTATGACTAAATCAGGCTGAGAGAATTCAGCATAAATGTTCCATGTGCGTTATAATACACTTCGCTTTTGGACTCAATTTCTTCTATTGTTCCGAATTTGTTCTCTATTAGGAACGTTGCTATAGCATTAGGCACAGCTGAGATCAGCTTGCCCCTCAACATGAGGTCTCTCAGCTTTTGGAAGTTCTCGTCCACATTTTCTGATGTCATCCATTTGTCAAACAGCGAAAGAGTCTCTGCCACGAAATCTAAGAAGGTCTGATTAGCCTTCGGTATCAGAGATCTGAACGCCGTCCGCAAACCGGCTTAGTCTACGCAAAAGCAAGATAAAACTCGTTATTTCTCATATTGATAATTTGCTGGAAAGCTCCTGGTATGACTTTCATGACCTTTAAAGGGTCAAGGGCGATATTCTTATGGAACAAAATCACCCACTCCTCTGTGGGTACCTTATAATGTCTCATCAAAACTTCAAAATTCGTGACCCACGCTAATATGGAGTCAACCGCCGTGACATTTTGAATGACCCTCTTATATCGTCTAATATGGTCCACTATTTTGGATGCCAATTTGGCCTGAGCGATTTCAGAGTCCTTTTCTTTCTCTAACACTCTAACAGCTTACCTTTAAGTTGCCTTCAATTGTTTTGTCTTTCATGATCTGTTTTGCTGCCAGTGTATCTCTACCGGAAGCAAGTTGCTCTCTCTCTCTCTCTCTCTCTCTCTCTCTCTCTCTCTCTCTCTCTCTCTACTCTCTCTCTCTCTCTCTCTCTCTCTCTCTTTCTCCCTCTCGTATCTTTCTCTAGAGCTAGAGCTCTATATTCCGCAACCAATTTCTCCTTCTCAAGAGCTATTTATAATGCTCTCTCTTTTTGCCGGGCGGCAAGTCTCTCTTTCTCAAGAGCCATTTCTTCTACTCTTTGTTTCTATTGAGTAGCTATTTTTTTTTTCTTTCATACGGTCTTCAGACGCTAGCTTTTCTTTCTCCAGTTTCAAGGTGGCTTGCTGTGCGGCTAGTTTCTCTTGCACCTCTTGTAGTCTCTCTTACATTGCTTCTCTGACTGCAGTTCTTACAGTACGTTCATTCTAACAGCTTAGCGCCTGAAAGACCATAATCTATCCTGATGGCTACAAATTCAGGTAGTGTAGACATACTTGACTGTTAAACAATCAAGTATTGAATGCAAAAATAATTATTAGTTTTAAAATACGTAAACGTAGTGATTATACTAAAACCGAATCGAATATATAGCAAAAACAAGTAGGTCTTGGTTTGTTAAGGACTGGAATATACTAAATCAGGAAAGTGCTCTTTGTTCTTCGTCGACTTGACTTACTTGGTCGGGTCAACTGAGATGATGTTATGTCACCGTGAGATGTAAAAACAATTGTAACAACAATAACTGAACAATTACAACGATAAAACCTATCAGAGAGGAATCTAAATTGTTGACACGACAAATGTAGACAATATGACTCTGAACAAGAAATACTGGCGACGCGATAGCACGACGTATAAACACGAGAGTTTACAATGACAACACAATGTCCTGAACAACAATCGAAAAAATTTCAATTTACAGGAAAAACTTGGCTGCCACAAAGGACATAACGTATCTTTGTGCTAATATCAGGTGATATAGACACGAAGATAGCCCAAAGCAACATCCCGCGCAATTAACGATGAAACAGAACAGACGGAATGATAGAGAAGTAAACCTGAAATCCAACGGCCGCGGACCACCGAACAGAACTATATACAAGCAACAAACAATATTTTTAACATCTTAGGATCCCGTCATCGGAATGTACTTGATTGATTCAACTGGGTAGGCTGCACTTCCTGTTCTGGAATGATTTAGGTTGATAACCACCTAGGCTCCTTGCAGTTGTGGCGATATCACCTCTTTGTCAGTCGTTACTACTGACTGCCGTTGGTGAACGCTGCTTTCAACTTCGCTCCCTTATTGGAGTAATTCTTATAATTTACATTTACGATAACAGTTATGGATGAGGGGTGCGACAAAAACACGAATAAATTCTGCAACTGTATACTTGGATTTTATAGGCAGAAGATTGTCATTATGTAGAAAATTGTAGTAATTCAATGTTACTGGACGACTAATATGGACAGCACGAAAGCGACCAAGGCAAGGGACAGCTGACGTTGATTTCGTTTCGAACTATTTCAGAAGACTGATTATTTGTTGATGTAGTAATGTTCAAACTTGTACTTGCCAATGTTCATGTCTTGATGTAGACTCAATCGATTTGCATTTAGTAGACATTGATTGCCAATATGCGCGGAAAATCTTTCAATGTGTTGGCTATTAATTGAAATTCGCATTTGAATCTTATAATGTCCACAATAATGTTCATATGCGTTGTAATACGTTGAAAAATTTATGGATGTTATAGTGTGTTAATAAGTGTCAATCAGTACCACAGAGACGACGCCGCCATAATGCCGATGTTCTCATGAATGAAAGTGTTCATTTCGTTTTATTTGTTTGTTTCTTTTTTGCTTGTTTGTTTGTTTTAAACTCGCTTTGAACTCAAGCATAGTCCATTCATACTATTTATAGTAGTGATGGACTGAATTTTGCGTGTGGATTAGCTTTCCCTAGTAATAGTGTCCCTCGCCATCAGGCAAACCCTTTTCTAATTCAGAGGCACTTGTAATTTACTTCCCCAAGTCAAGGACAACAGGTCAACGTTTTAGACCAGCTGTCCGGTGTAGGGGTTGAACCACTTACCATGGCATCAGCACACCGGATATTTAAGACTACACCTTCTTGCCCATTCGACCATGCCCACATGCAAAAGTGTTTATGAATGCCATAGTTCATTTCACCGTGACGCAGGTTCCTATAATTGCCATATCGTTGTTGGTGCTTAAAGTACAGCTCGTTGTTTCAAATACAACGATTGGCACACGTTCAATCAAAGTGGATCACAGCTGACACATGAAGTTACAGCGCACTCGTTATCAGTGTAACCAGGAAGTTTATTTGGCAATCCGCATGAATCAGTTCCCGCACCGACCAAGACAGGTCTTCGTTTCACACGTGACGCGGCTAGACATCGTACATGCAAGGCAATCTGTCCACGGCGTGTCTACTTCTGAGTCGCCCCTGGCGTCATGGTCTTAAATCATCTGTTCCTGTCAAGACTCAATTGAAAAATAGAACACAGTAACCAATTTATGGCTGTATACGTTCGGAAAACACACAGTTATCACCTCGGCGCTGGCCGTTAGAAACTATGGCCTATCAGCACATGTCGTTTCTCTCAACGGCACAGTGATACTTCGTGGGACATTCTAGATGGTTGTAGAGTCTGGTTTGGTCTTTAATTCCCACTAGAAACTAAGTAGAATACATTTTCCGTCAGCCACTGATATAGTAGAGTAAATCTTCTTAAGCTGATCTGATTCGATGTTCGCCGATTTACTGACCTGACGAATATTAACGATGTGAGAAAAACGGCTGTGATTGATGCCGAACTCAATCGTCTTAACACTAATATTGCTGGCCTGCAGGAGACTCGCCTCGCTGAGGAATGGTCACTCAGGGAAAAAAATTACACCTTTTTTCTGGAATGGTAGAGAGCAGGCAGAAACAAGCTACACGGTGTGGGCTTTGCAACGAATAATTCACTACTGGGAATGATTGAAATTCCAGCAGGAGGTAATGAAAGACTATTATCCCTGCGCTTGGCAACCTCTTGTGGTTTTGTCACCATTATCATTGCATATGCACCGACACTCACTTCCCCTGATTATAGGAAGGATTCATTCTAAGAGGAGTTAGACTCCGTGATCAAGGCAGTTCCAAAATCCGACTACATTTATATTCTAGGTGATTTTAATGCTCGTGTGGCAAGGACTCGAGTTCATGGCGAGTGTGCTTTGGAAAATACAACATTGGTCGCATGAATGAAAATGGGCAAAAGCTGCTGGAGCATTGCACCAGAAATGACCTATGTATTACAAACTCCTTTAAAAAAAAAAACACAAAAGAGCTGCATAAGTGTCGTAATATCAGTGGGGTGAGCTGAACTATTACTACACTCTATGACATGGGATAGGTTCTGGGCTCAGGTATAGGTGCACTCAGTCTACCAACCCGTCCGGTCCCTGGACCCTGCTCTCTCTCTCTCTCTCTCTCTCTCTCTCTCTCTCTCTCTCTCTCTCTCTCTCTCTCTCTCTTTCTCTCTCTCTCTCTCTCTCTCTTTCTCTCTCTCTTTCTCTCTCTCTCTCTCTCTCTCTCTCTCTCTCTCTCTCTCTCTCTCTCTCTCAACGTTTGGGCGTTAACCACTAGGGCTCAATCAAGACGACATGACTCAACTCTGGTTTCGCCAAGAGAATAATGCATCAATGTATTATGCACAACAGTATAGAAGGAGACAGGCATAGATCAAGGTAGGGAGTTTCGCAGCTAGACAGACACAGGATCAGCAGTGTAGTTTCAATGTCATCATCCTCGGGCAGCGCCAGTAACGTCAACACCGTCAGTTGTTTCAGTCACCTCACCGGGCCTCGGAAGATCCTCCCTCGAATGGACTTGACCAGGTCATTACTTCAGTCAGACAAGTGACTTTTCAATGATATTGTTTTGCTGTGAGCTGTTTAGCATGGGCGACATGAACATTGGGTACTGGTACAGCTCATTTATGAACTCTTCGGTCACAAGATGCGACGACCCCCCCCCCCTCCCCCCTAGAAATGACACTGGTGTTGGTGGCAAGGAACTGGCTTTGTTTCCAGAAGGGCGACTACCCACGTCTAGCCGTTACGCAAGTCCATCCCGAATTTGGTTTAACAATTAGCAAAAATAAGATACAGATTATGTCACAAGGTGCACATTGGGTACCATCAATCTTTGTTGACGACGCTAAACTAGAGATAGTAGACCATTTTACATATCTGGAATCAGAGGTAAATAGCAAATTATCCTTAGATCAGGAAATCAATATCAGGATTGGTAAGGCAGCAACAACAATGAACAGGTTAATAAAATGAGTCTGGGAGAACAGGAAGCTTACTGTCAAAACAAAAGTCCTTGTCTATCAAGCATGTGTCCTTAGTACTCTTCTTTATGGCAGTGAAGCCTGGACAACTCACTCACGCCAAGAGAAACTTTTAAACAACTTTCACATGTCGTGTCTGCGAAGAATACTTGGTATTAAGTGGCAAGACAATATCTCAAATACTGAAGTATTGGAAAGATCGGGTTGTGTGACGGTATATTCCATGCTCAGTCTTCGTAGACTTAGATAGATAGGACATGTTAGGAGGATGGGTGATGGTAGAATACCAAAGGACATCTTTATACTCGTGAATTACAGATGGGTAAGACATCTCAGGGTCAGCCTCTACTACGATACAATGATGTGAGTAAGCGGGACGTGATTGATACAGGCATTGATAATGTACATTGCGAGTAAGTCGCCGCTGAAGGTGTTGCATGGAAGGCAACTATCAGAAATGGAATAAAGACAAAGAAGAAAATTATTGCAGATAAGTCACAACCTAAGCGTGTGAGACATAATGTGGTGGATGATGGTGGAAATGACCATTTGTTCACATGCATCCACTGTAGACGAACATTTACAGCGCGAATTGGCCTTATCAGTCACTTTCGACACCGCCATGGGCTGTAGTTATTATGACTTTTTGAAGTACAATGTAACAAACTATCGTCTGTCAAGACGGCAATGTGCCAGTGACCTTCAGAATACACAAAATTATCACCTCGACGCTGGCCGTTAGAAAATATGACCTATCAGCATCTGTCGTATCTCTCAAAGGCACAAAGGTACTTCGTGAGACATTCTAGATGGTTGTAGAGTCTGGTTTGTTCTTTAATTCCCATTAGAAACTAAAAATAATACATTTTCCGTCAGCCACTGATATAGCAGACTAAATCTTCTTAAGCTGATCTGATTCGATTTTCGCAGATCAGCAAGCCCTTAACCGAATTAATTCCCAGTCTAGTCACTGTCTGACCTTCCGCCTTATCACGTGACTTTTTGTGACCAATCCCCATGTTAACTGACAATCGTTTGACTTAACGCCTGTGTTAGCCTGATGTGAGTTGTATTTCGTTACTGTTTACCAGTCACTGGTATTTTAACCCTCTCTGGTCATGTTAATATAGTTCGTCACTGTCGCTTCTTACATTTACTCTTATCTTTGCTAATTTTGGATCATGGCACATATGTTGTGTTCAGCAGTCTGGTGATTTCATCTATTCCACATTCATATAGGGCAGTGATCATTTCCGTTGAGATTTTGTCTGGACCCGGGGTCTTGCCAAATTTCATATGGTTAAGAGCATTCTGTACTTCTATCTTCAGAATGGATGGTCCTTCATTATTACTCCGAATATCATAATGTTCTGTATCATCATACAGATTTTTCACATAATCTGACCATATATGTAACATGTTTTTTTTTTTTTTTTTTTGGGTGTTGATTTTTCCATCTTTTGTTTTCAGGCAGCCTGTTGATGTAGGTGGTATTGTATTAGTAAGCTTCTGAATTCTTGTGTTAGTTAGTTAGTTAGTTAGTCGACAGATCATCCTCATTGCACATCGAACCATTCAGTCCATAAGTGCTCGGATCCCCTCCTCAGCAAATCCCGCAACGTGTAGCGGCTAACGACGCCAGTTCTGTGTTGGTTTATAAATCTTCTTTGGCTTCCTGCGTAGTGTTCTTGTTTGGCCACCGCTCTTTTAATTTGCTGCTCCTCGCAGTCTGGCCATTGTTTTGATTTCACAGTCTCACTTGGTTCTCGCAAAAGTCTTACTTCTCGTAGAGCATTCAGAATGTCGGCTTGGTCCATGGCGCTTCCGCCCTCCACAGTAGCCTCACCTGCGAGCTTGTCAGCCCGCTCATTTCCTTGTACTCCCGCATGCCCTGGCACGAAGATGAAACTAATCTTTGCCAGTCGAGACCGCTCCAGAGGCAGCAACCATTCTCTTCGGATCGACCCCTCCTCTATCCTCTTGATCATGTTCATTGAGTCGCTAAGGAAACAAGCCCTAGTGAATGTCTGTGTCTCGAGCCATGTTATTGCTTTATGCCATGAGTCAGATTACGTAAGACCTGGTTAACAGCAACATAGATTGTTGAAACATTAATAGTGATAAATAAGCACGGAGAGTGATAAGGAAAAAGACACCGGTAACGGGCTAAAGATAGTGGCCAATAGAATTGCGAGGAGGAGGCCACGTGATGAGGAAGGTCGAGCAGGGCGCACGGACAAAGGGAGTCAGTCGGAGTTGGGAAGCCATGACAGACAGATCACGAAAGCAGAGAAGTGTGTCGGCTGAGAACTGAATATCCCTTGTGGCGATGAAACACCGAGAATCGTCGACGGCAAGTAACTGTGTACGCTAGATATTTCAAGCGTGTACCGATTGATGAGAACAGCGTTGCCGCGACCAGGCGGGTGGACATGTTACAGCACGGAGTCGAGTCGTGTGCCGTGGGCAGAGGTTGCCGGCCTGTGAATGTAGGCGCCATGCGACCATGTGTAACAGGACTGTAAGTAGGGTAGAAGAGTGTATGTGTAGACCATTGTAGTTGATTAGATAGCCTGGATAGCAGGACGTACTACAATCAGTGTGTAAACAAATGTCGTGGGTGTACATGTACCTTTTAATATCCCAGTGATTGTGTCGCATAGAAACAATACAAGATGCCATTCTATCACTCGGTGGTGACGAGTTGTGTTCACGGTGTATCAGTGTGTATTTCATAAAGAGTGTCAACGTAGCCGCATCTCAATACCCCTAGTTACGTCAGAAAGGGCTCGTTGGCAACGTGGGAGCAGTCGTCCTTCGAAAGAACTCGGCAAAATTGAGGCAATGGTTATTATGGTAGTGAACAAGTATGTATGTATTGTCAGCTACAGATTTTTCAATTAACCATAAACAGTTAAGGTTATGTACACCAACAAGATAATAGCACAAGCGCATGGATTATAGATAACAGAAAACCATGGCTAGGTGTGGAACATAGGACGCTTGAGCTTATGTACAAGAAAGTAACCCGCAGTAAGCGAGGTTCAACAGCTCAGGAAAGTAATCGGTTGTATTAAACATTGAAGAGCATAAGTAAGAATATGGGGCAACTTGATTCAAGTGATGGTTTCAAAGTGAGGTATCATCAGTGAAGTTAGCATTCATGGTGCAAAGTACAATGGAGCAGTCAGCGCCAATTCTGCGAAAACTAAGAAGATGAGTAGCAGCAATACAAACAACAGAACATACGTCGATACTCAACGTTATAATTTCTGATTAACTTGGCGTTGTGCATGAGCGACAACACTTTAATATTAGGAAATCCCGGAAAATAGAAATACAGAAACATTATGGCATCTTGCCACAAGAATTACAGTGTGAAGCCGTATTCAGGGGGCTGCATGCATTAGAATGCTGGCATTGACTAATTATGTCAAAACTAGTATCTGTTCCAGAAATGTGTTCCATGACAGTTAGTAGTACACTATGAGGTATCTACACCATTGATGTGGAGCTCCACCTGACGACCACGTTTATCCTTGTCGACCTGTGAGTGAAACGGGGACGGCCACGCTGATTTGGATCAAGCCCGGAAGCAAGCGGAAGTGAACCGAGCATCAGGATCAAGCCACTGGAAACATCGCTGGATATATACAGGGCAAGTTAATTCCAATTAATTTTCTATGTGTACTGCTCAATTACAGAGAGCTATTAGACACCTTTGTATGGTATTGTGCAATCAGCCTGATGAATTAGATTGTGCTTCCACAGGGATGATGGTGGTTAGTTAATCTTTTTCTGTTACAGGTTACCAAAACAAGATCAGCGACAACACTTACTGCGTGTACTGATAGTGATATATATAATCGGACTAATAGATAACAGATAATCATGTCTACCTTGGCAGACTTCATAGCTCTAGGTGAGAAGTGTGGTTTCACAGGAAAAGAGCTTATGACGTGGGCGGAGAATAAAGTGACTGAACATCAGAAGCAAGAACGGGAAGATAGAGCAGCAGTCAGAGAATTTGAAAGGCAGAAATTAGCAGCACAAGCAGAACTCGAAGAAAAGAAATTAGCAGCACAAGAAGCGGCAGCTAAAGACACCAAAGAACTTGAGCTACAGAAATTAGCAGCACAAGAGGCAGCACTAGCTTTCGAAAAAGAGAAACTGGCAGTACAATTAACATTGAAAGACAAAGATGTGGAGGGGAGTATTAAAGTAAAGATGCTAGAACTGGAGAAAGAAACTGAAGTTGAAAAAACTAAGTTGGCAGCCAAAGCATTGGACCCCATTCGAAGATATCAAGGTATCATCAGGAACTTTGCGCAAGGGGATTCCATCTCTGCATGGGTTACCAACTTCGAAGTGTTGATGAACCACTACAAGGTGCCAGTTGAAGAGTGGGCGATCCTCTTCCATAAGCATTTGGCCTTGGAGCCATTGAAGGTGGTAGAGGGCATCCCAGAGCATCGGCGAACTGATTACAACTATGTCAAGGAAAGAGTCTTGGCACATTTCAGTTTAGATGAGGCGGGTCTGAGAACCGCATTTAGAGTGCTGACTCCAAAGTCGAACCAAACCTTCATGGATTTCATGGCCGAAACTCAATCTCTATATGACAAATGGCTGAAGGCAGCTAGAGTAGGCAACGACCCCGAAAAGCACAGAGACCTGATGCTGAGAGATAAAATTATTTCAGCTGTGCCAGACTCCATGGCAAAGTTCCTGCTTGAAAATAAATGCGCCACAATATCTGAAATGGAGTCCAAGGGTGAGGCGTATTATAATGCCCATAGGGAGATTTTTGCAGAGGGGGCACAGCCAGAACTTATAGTAGGAGCAGCTGCCAGGTTCTCTGATCGAAGGCAATCATACGGACCCAGAAGTAAATATCAACCAATGAATAGATATACACAAATCCCACCGAGACAAGCGGACGTAGTTCGAAATGGCCCAGTAAGAGAATGTAAATATTGTGATCGCCAACACGGGTCGTTGGAAATGTGCGACCGAAATCCTGAGTATAAGTCATACCTCAAGAATATGTCGGTCAGAAGAAGCAATAGGTATGCAGACTATAGAGACAGTCTGAAATGCTGGTTATGTAGAAGCTATGGCCACTTGGCAAGGACGTGTAGTCTGAGAAAACTGAATGAAGACACCAACATGGCATACGCCATGTCCAGCAGCGTCGAGGATGAACAACAAGACACAAATGCAACACACATATATGACTGTCAGGGCGACATGACTGACAACAAAGTGTATATGCAGGAAGCCAACTCTGCATACATAACAAACGGAAATCTGGACGTTCGACGAGCATTAGTGAATGGTTTTGCAGTGAAAATGGTTAGAGACACAGGGACAACAATTGTGGGGGTAGACAGGAAGATGGTAAGAGATGAAGACTATACAGACGACAGAGTGACGTGCAGAACATTTGGCGGGGCGTTAGAGCAGTATAGAGTAGCTTGGACAGACATTGACTGTCCTTACTACAAAGGGCGGAAAAAAGCGGCAGTGTTACCACATCCCACAACGGAGCTAATATTGGGCAATATCCCAGAGGTCAAAGAGTGCACACCCCAGGACATAAACAAATGGGAAAAAGAGAACTTAGAAATAGCAGATTGCGATGCGGCATGGACATTCCGACAGAAGACATTAAAATTAAAGTAGATGATGACCCATCAGACATAGGAACAGACATTTACCATACAGGCGAAGAATACAGAAGAATTCAAGGACAAACAAGGGACCCTAGTACAGGGACCGTACAGGGAATGTGTCCCGACGGTAACGACGCAATCATGGACGATAGGCATGGACCAGTTGATATTCGCGAAGAGCTAAGACAGTTGACACAGCAAGAACTGACATGGGATACATTAAATTTTAGGCCAGACCTAACAGAGTACGAAAAGGAGAAAGTAATCTTTGGTGTGGAAAACTTTAGAGTGGATTGTCCACAGTTCAACGACAGCACAGCAATGGTGAAACAATTTTTTATGCCATACTTGACTCACACATGTGCTAACAGGTTAGAAAAACAAATGGTACAACAAGCATGTTCAGCACAAGAGAGTAGGTCAGTATCTGGGTATAGGTTACAGGACGAAGAGGGCGTATGCAACAAGAAAAACAGTCAAGAAGAAACGGTCAAAGAGAAGGTGAAGATAAAACAAACAGATGTTACAGACTACACAGAATCGGGTTGGGAGAATGAAATTCCCCCAAAGAGGCCACACGTACGGTACATTGACACAGACGCTCTGTTAGCACAATGGCAACAAGAGGAAATTCCAAAAGATCAAATAAATAAACGAACACAGGACATCAAAATAAGGAATTGGAATAGGTATTGGAAAAGTATAGGGTTAACAGATGAGGAAAGGAAAGAAAAGACAAAGAATAGATAAGTTCAAATCAATAACAACATATATTACACAAGAAGATGCAAATCATTGTACAATACTACATGTTAAGGAGACATCACATGTTCCTACGTGAAACTCGTATCGTAGGATAGGTATATTGTATATGCATGTCATATTTATGTTTATGTCGTATACATGTTTGTATATACTGGTAGTGTATAAAAGCTATGTGTATGTGATTGGTACAGGTAGAATTGTTGTAGTAGAATGAATGCATTGATAGGATAAGGTTGATTGAAGTAACATGATGAGGTGGTAAAGTCATCAGAAAAAAAAAAAATACAAACAGTACAGAGGTGTAATAGTGTGGTTAAAATATATACATGACGTCTGTGAATGCTAGCAATAACATGGCCTAAGAAACGTTACACCGACTATATGATAAAATGATCTGGTCAGATTAGGGACAAAATCCCGATAGTACAATAGGGCATACGGTAAGACTATCATCTAGGAAACCATGCGTTCATACAAGGGGATTGGTCCAGTGGTTGGCACGTTATGGTACTGACCATGATAACGTGTCAATGTAGGAAATGTGATACGATCGCTGTAATATAATATGCCATTGTGAATGTAAATATGTATGTATGGATATATATACACCCAAGGCTGTTGTTAATTTCAGATAGTTAAGGGGTGTAAATGACTGAGCAGAAGAGATAATGTCGAAGGTACCTCAAAGATGCTACCTCACTAACTGACTGAAGAGGCTGAGACCGACAGACGCAAGGAAGATTGGGAATCTGATGGGTAGAAGATACAGTTAGCGAAGACAGATACCAGCCAGAACCAACCAAGGGAGTAATAGTTAATAACATTCACAATCATTCAATAAACAGAACTCATAATATACGTAGATAGAGATAAATATAATTTTAATGGCTTTAAGTACATCCATAAACATCAGTACGTTCTTATGATCATGATCATCATGCCATGTATATTTGTAATCAGTACGCATGTAATTTTAACAATAATTGTAACAGTGTTGATTGTACTATTACCTGATTGTAACACATAACGTATAAAATGAGATGTTGGTGCTAGAGATGCTAGAAACTGATGAATGATCATAACTGAAAAAAAGAAGGATCAACATCTACCAGAGCAGGAAGGTTGACAGTGGGTCTAAAACCACGATATATCACAGATGACACCCATAACATAAAAAGAAAAGAAGAAGAAGGTAACTGAGACATTACTACCAGTGATACATATTGATGTCACAAATATGATAATGATAGGCGAGTGAAAGTTTGAATAGTGCTTGAAATATTACATGTGAGTCCAATTTTATATACTATTCAGATTTTATGACAATATTGTAAATTGGAAAGACAGACATGTACAATTGGTAGGAGAAACTTATGTGATTGTGGTAACAGATACATAACATGAGAACATGAGGAGTGACAGCTAAGTGAGAAAAAGGGGACGAGAAGACTGAGAGTAGGAATTTGTGCCAATGAGAATTAATTTGAACACAACCGGGATGCAACGGGATATTTGCACACCAGTATACAGGAAGCATAAAGGCTTAGACGGAACATTTGAGGTTCTAGTATGTGTGTTGTAAGACAAAGTACAACAACAACAACAACAACAAAAAAAAAAAAAGAGTGAGAGAGAAAGACAAACGATGAAAGGATGAAGAGAGGAAATGAGAGAGAGAGAACAGAGTGCAAGTGAAATTGAAAGAAAGGATACAAGGATAGTGTAGTAGGATTATTGGTAGTACCATTGATAATAGTACCAAGTGGTAGTACTGTGTACATATAAGATTTCAACATGTAGCACTTCAGCATGGCAGTAGATGTATATAAAGGTATATAAGGGTCATGGTATTAGGATTACTACAAGGAAAAAGTTGGTAGTAAGAACACCAGGCAGAAACATAAGGCAAATGAAGGGAATAGATAGCCATAGAGCACAAGTAACTAATGGCAGCCGACCACGCACACACGTTGACAAGACAAATACAAGAGTCATAGGTACTCACACCAAAGAGATCCACAGTCGTAGCATAGACTACTCAGGAGCAAGATAGAGCTTAAACAAAATATGGGTGAAATTGATATGTCTGCAATACACACGTTCCTGCACCCAGGGCTTAAGGGCTGGGGAGGGTGTCAGTTGCTTGTACCGAGGTATAAATGAGGTTAAGAAAGATAACCTCCAACGCTGGGTAGAGCATTTCAGCAAAATCTTAAATGCAACTTCCTTCTTCGATGATGAAACCATCAATTGCCTTCCTCAAGTTCCCACCAATGAGACTCTTGATGACCTGCCAACCATAGTGGAAATAAACAAAGCCATCCAGCAACTCTCCAGCGGCAAGGCACCTGGTCCTGACTCCATCCCAGCAGAGATATACAAGGCAGGTGGGCCGGTCCTAACAGAGCAGCTTCACCGAGTCTTCACAAACATTTGGATGAACGAGACCATGCCACAAGATTTTAAGGACGCGTCAATAGTCCACCTTTACAAACGTAAAGGAAACCGCCAATCCTGTGACAACCACCGAGGCATCTCCTTGCTTTCAATTGCAGGGAAGATACTCGCCAGAATTCTTCTCAATCGCCTCACAGCCCATCTCGATCAAGGTCTTCTTCCTGAGAGTCAATGTGGCTTCAGAAAAGAACGTGGAACTGTTGACATGATTTTCGCTGCAAGGCAGCTGCAAGAGAAATGTCAGGAACAGAACTGCGAAATGTTCTCCACTTTCATTGACCTTACCAAGGCTTTTGATACAGTCAGCAGAGAAGGACTGTGGAAGATTATGGCAAAATATGGCTGTCCACGAAAGTTTGTCCAAATAGTGCGGCTATTTCATGACGGCATGCAGGCAAGAGTACAGGAAAATGGTGAGCTGTCTGAACCCTTTCCTGTCACCAATGGAGTGAAGCAAGGATGTGTCCTGGCACCAACACTGTTCAGCCTCATGTTTTCAGCCATGTTGATAAATGCCTTCGAGAACGACGACATTGGAATAGACATCAACTACCGTATGGATGGAAAGTTATTCAATCTCAGAAGGCTGAAAGCTAAAACCAAAATTAACAGTGGCACCGTCAGAGAGCTCCTGTTTGCTGATGATTGCGCTCTATACGCCAACTCAGAGGCGGACATGCAACATAATGTTTCAGCTTTCTCACATGCCTGTGCCAACTTTGGGCTCAATATCAACTTGGAGAAGACTGTAGTTATGTACCAGCCAGCTCCAGGGAATAATCACACTGTGCCGAATATCAAAGTGAATGATCATAGACTAAGTGTTGTGGACAAATTTACCTATCTTGGCAGCATCGTGTCACAAGCTGCCACAATCGATGATGAAGTGAATGCAAGAATCTCCAAGGCCAGTGCAGCCTTTGGCAGACTGTACAAGAATGTATGGGACAGAACTGGAATAAGCCTGCAAACAAAGCTAAAAGTCTACAAAGCAGTTGTATTATCCACACTGCTATATGCTTGTGAAACCTGGACTGTTTATCAGCGACACGCTAGGAAATTAAACCACTTCCACACAGTCTGCCTAAGGAAGCTACTGAAGATTAAATGGCAAGACAAGATTCCAGACACTGAAGTCCTAGAAAGAGCATCCATACCCAGTATCCACACTCTACTGATGAAGAATCAGATTCGCTGGGCTGGTCACTTGACTCGCATGCCAGATCACAGGCTCCCTAAACGAATTTTCTACAGCGAACTGCGTTGTGGTAAACGCTCCCTAGGTGGCCAGAGGAAACGTTTTAAAGACACTCTGAAAATTTCACTGAATGCTTTTGGAATTCATCATGACACCTGGGAGGCTGCAGCCAGAGACCGAAATTCGTGGCGTGCATCATTGCGCAAAGGTGCAGTTATATGTGAGGCAACCAGGACTGCAAGAGCTGTGAAGAAAAGGCAGGACAGAAAAACCACTGCAGGAAATCCTCCTCCAGAGACGTCAAGCATTCTTTGTCCACATTGTCAAAGAACATTTCGAGCCAAAATAGGCCTTATCAGCCATCTTAGAACCCACGGCTCCACACCTTCAACCCCACTGGATGAAATGAATGGTCATCATCATTCTTGATGGACAAACAACATAAATGAGGAACCTTATGGGAATGTCCGGGGTGGGACATTGGGACTCATAGTAGGTTGGTCCTCAACTTGCCGAATACAAAGGGGGTTGAGGCCACACGAGGTCTATTTGGGAATAGACGGATATTCGTGTCCGACATTATAATTTGTGTGAAGGTATGGCAGAATATCAACGTAACACAGAGGGAAGTTAAAGGGAACTGAGAAGCAAGCTCAAAGGCATGAGGCAATAGACAGATATGTGCGACCAGGGACAGGCATGTGCGACCAAGCTGACTCATGTCAAGTGTAGAGATAAGGAAGAACCCAAAAATGTAGAACATTTTTGAAATTGCGGGGGGCATATGCCATGAGTCAGATTACGTAAGACCTGGTTAACAGCAACATAGATTGTTGAAACATTAATAGTGATAAATAAGCACGGAGAGTGATAAGGAAAAAGACACCGGTAACGGGCTAAAGATAGTGGCCAATAGAATTGCGAGGAGGAGGCCACGTGATGAGGAGGGTCGAGCAGGGCGCACGGACAAAGGGAGTCAGTCGGAGTTGGGAAGCCATGACAGACAGATCACGAAAGCAGAGAAGTGTGTCGGCTGAGAACTGAATATCCCTTGTGGCGATGAAACGCCGAGAATCGTCGACGGCAAGTAACTGTGTACGCTAGATATTTCAAGCGTGTACCGATTGATGAGA
The DNA here is from genome assembly GCA_014155875.1 of Cepaea nemoralis. NCBI lineage: Eukaryota > Metazoa > Mollusca > Gastropoda > Stylommatophora > Helicidae > Cepaea > Cepaea nemoralis. Next base: position 47,334 of record JACEFZ010018580.1, read on the forward strand.
ACAGCGTTGCCGCGACCAGGCGGGTGGACATGTTACAGCACGGAGTCGAGTCGTGTGCCGTGGGCAGAGGTTGCCGGCCTGTGAACCATGTGTAACAGGACTGTAAGTAGGGTAGAAGAGTGTATGTGTAGACCATTGTAGTTGATTAGATAGCCTGGATAGCAGGACGTACTACAATCAGTGTGTAAACAAATGTCGTGGGTGTACATGTATCTTTGAATATCCCAGTGATTGTGTCGCATAGAAACAATACAAGATGCCATTCTATCACTCGGTGGTGACGAGTTGTGTTCAAGGTGTATCAGTGTGTAATTCATAAAGAGTGTCATCGTAGCCGCATCTCAATACCCCTAGTTACGTCAGAAAGGGCTCGTTGGCACTTTACTTACTGCCATGACTTCCATGGTCAGGCTACTTGTGGTTTCAGTGTAACCACCAGAGTCCTCCTTCACAATTCTCCCTCCGGCCCGAGCTGTAAAGGCCCATGAGCTTCTCACATGTCGGACGACCGACCCATCTGTGTAGATGACCGCGTCACCGTCTAGCGAATTCTCGAAAATCAACGCTTGTACTTCAGCCTCAACAGCAGCCGGATTTTCTTGTCTGCATTTTCCATCTAGTTGGATGCAAACTGTAAAGGATGTGCAGAAGTCTGTTGGCACTCGCACCCACTCCTCGCCAGGTTCTAAGTCCTCAAGTGAACACACCTGTTGAAGAATGTCTTCGGCTTGACCCATCCACGACCGTCCTCTTTTTAACCTGCTGCCCTTCACCTTCCTAATTTCACTATGCAGTGGATGTTGAGTGTTTGCGTTAATTCTGAGGTAGGCGCGTGCCCTGCAACCTTGTATTCTCTCTTCAATGGTTGGAAAACCAAGAAGGTAGCGCATCGCCTGCATGCTGTATCTCTTGTACATCCAAGAATAATGCGCATAGCTTCATTCTGTATCCTTTCCATCTTTTCTATCTGCTTATGGCTGAGAGTCAGGATTGCCATTGCATACTCCAAAACAGACATGACCAACCCTTCGTACAGAAGACATAGATGGCGCTGCTCACAGTTTGCTGCCGCCATCACCCGCATCGCTGCCAAACCCCGCTTGGCCTTTGTTATCACCTGGTCTATGTACACATTATAAGCAAGGCTTCGATCAAACCGTATCCCCAGGTAATTCATTGCCTGCGTTCTTTCCACCGTCTCTGAACACAGCATTACAGTTGGTGTTGGAGCGTTGACAATATGATTATTCAACGAGAACCAAGTCACTGTTGCCTTTGTTGGGTTGACCTTTGCCCCAGCTTCATCACACCAAGTACTTATGCGATTGAGTTCGGTTTGTAGTTCCACAGCAACCTCCTCTCTATCCTTCCCCTGACGATACACTAAAACATCATCGGCATATGACAATGTCCTGCCAGGTCCAGTGATCTGCTCACTGGTGATTCTCACTGTGTAGGCATTGAACAGTACCGGAGATAATGGTGATCCCTGTGGTAGGCCAGGATATATTGTTGTTGGTTCCGAAGTCCAACTGCCACATCTAAAAACTACTTTCCGTTGGAAGAGGGCTGCAGCTGAATTCTTGTGTGCATTAATGCGGTATTGTTACTATTGTGTTGTTCTTCAATTTATATGCAATTATTTTCAAGCCATGCTTCTTTTGCTTCTTTACATACTTCTCTGACTTTCAAGTGAATCTCTTCATATTTGTCAGGATTATTTTTGTTGTGTCTTCTTGTTTCCAATAGTCTTAAACTTTCTTCAGTCATCCATTTCTTACGACCTACTTTCATTAATTTTAGGATAGTTGTTTCTGCAGCTCAAAGACCCCTCTGCCATACACCGCAAGGTACTATATTGGCAGTAAATGACAGTTTAAATGACAGTTTCTGCAGCAACATTGATTGAATTCTTCAACATTTCCCATTGATCTTCCACATCTTGAAATAAGTAGATCAGACAATACATAAAATCGGTTCTTTACTTCTATGTTAACATTGTCTTGTATTTCTTGTCGTTTTTAATGTGTACATGTCATATTTAGTGTTTCCTGGTGTATATTTGACTTTCCTTAACTTTACCTTCAATCTGCCTAAAATCAATCCGTAACCACTGTAACAGCCTGCGTTTGGAACTGTGTTTGCGATTGTTACTGCATCTCGAAACCTTCTGTTAATCAGGATGTGATAGATCTGGTTTCTAATCCTGCTGTCATGACTTCTCCATGTCCATAATCTTCTGTGATGATGCTTAAACCAGGTGCTTACGACAATCAATTCGTGTTCTTTTGCTATTCTACAAGTCTGTCTCCTCTCTCGTTTTGTTCTCCCAAACCATGTTTACCTACTGTGCATCTATCACCTTGATTTCCTACTTTCGCATTGACGTCACCCATTATGATGTATATTTCTGAATTTTTATATTTCTTAAAAGCATTCTCCATGTCATTATAAAATTCCTCTACACTATGTTCACTGCTTTTCCCCGTTGGGGCGTATATTTGAATGACATTTATGTTAAAAGGTCTGCTGATTAATTTTACCATTAAAACACTGCCCAATATCCTTTAACAGATTTTGATATTTTCAGATTCAAGATAATTGCTACACCTCTTTGCCTTTCCTCTCCTCCAGAATATAATATTAATATCCTCCCCTGTCTTAATCCCTGTCCCTTTCCGTGTCGTCTCACACAATCCTAATAGAGAGAGAGAGAGACAGAGAGAGAGAAAGAGAGAGAGAGAGAGAGAGAGAGAGACAGAGACAGAGACAGGAAGAAAGAGAGATAGAGTGTGACATTGAGAAAGGGAGAGAGGTAGGAAGAGACGGAAAAAGAGTGAAGGAGAGCGGTGAAAGAGATAGCGCCTTGCAGACAGGCTCTTGGTAGTCATAGGTTGAGAGGATGGGGAGGGGAACATTGAACTTAAATGCCTATTGAAGTGTGTTCCACTTTGACACAGATCTGTAAAATCTTGTACTCTAACATTGTAATAATCTCATTGTATTGTCCATATACTCACATTAACAGGTGACGGGTATGTGATTCACCTGATCGGAAAGAATGGGGACAAGCAGTCATTATATGGCCTAGCGGTGAGACAAGACCTTTTGGAGACTGTGGCGCAAGACAGCAATTCACAAAACGACATCTCGGATGGAGTAAAAAGGTCGAGTGAATTTGTTTTTATCTTTTACACATTTTATAACAAGTAGAATGTAAATGAACAAATAGGAAGAACTTGGAAGCAACTGAGGTGTGGTTCCAGAGATGGATGTTGCGAGTTCTTTGTACTGCCAGAGTAACTAACAACGATTGCCTGAAAGGCTAATGAAACTAGAATATTATATACAACAATAAGAAAGAGACAAACAGCTTTCTTTGGTAATGTGGCGAGAAAAGAGACATTGGAGAACAATGCGACACCTGGAATGATCAATGGTGGGAAGAGAAGTAGACGAAGAGAATGATGCTGGATTGATAGTGATAGCAACCTAGATGAGAACAGGACACCAAAGCCGGAACGCTACAGATGGGTGGAAATACAACAATTTAGCAATCACCCTGACCGGAAATATATCTACAGCCAAGCGCCGGAAACGGCCGCTTGTGGGTGAATAGTACGTCTTGCAAGGACCACGTCCCGCAGCGTAAGAACGAACGAACGAACGAAAATCTTTATTTTAAAAGGGTTAAGAATTGGGCACGCAGGCCCGTCTGACATTCTGCCTTCTTCTCTATTTCCTCTCATACATTCTTTCATTCAACATCTCTTATGAAGCAATTCTTTAACAACAAAAGAACAATAAGCATTAAAACGCATGAAAAATAATCAATAATACATGACTCGTTGAGGCAATGTTTAACATGGACATCATAAAAACCCAAGGTGGGTGTAACGTGCCACACATCTCCATTCACATAGTATTGAAATTGCGGAAGATACCACGAAACAATACAAATAACACGATGACACTCGTATGGCGATTTATCGTCCTTCTGTACAAATGGGAGATCATATTTTACGATATGATATCCTTCGTCGCTGAAATAGTTAATCATCCCATGGCGCTTAATCAGTTAATTCTATCTTTAATTACGATTGAACTTTCTTGCTGTGCGGCACGTTTCTCCAGCTTTCATAAGGTAGATTTCAAGGTCGACTTTCATAAGGTCAAGGTGTGCGACATGAGTGAGCAGGCAACTCACAGACACAAACATCATCATTATGTTTCATGCCAATAAGCGTGGGCTGTCGTGTTTCGCCATCTTACACGATCATCAGACTCGTGGATCAACTCTGTGTTTTTCTCTCAATCATGCCACGTAGCCAAGCCATCCAGGTATTTACTTATTTGCCTTTCCCTTGTTCTTTTCCCCTCAATCTTGCCAGTTGTCACAAGTTCTCCAATTTATTTCTTCTCATAACGTGACCAGAGAATTGTGACTGTTTGCGTCTTATTTCTCTAATCAGTTTACGGTTTTCATGTGTTTCTTGTAGAACTTGGTTGTTTGTTTTTCTGTCTGAACATAGTATTCTTTGCATTTTCCTCGGAAACCACATTTCCACAGCCTTTATATGTTTTTCAGCTTGTCTGCTTCACAAGTATTGGTTCTATGTAGCACTTCAACACTCTTTTTCTCGTTGCAATTGACATTTTAAAAAATTGGTTAGCATGTTTTCTATCTTGCAAAAGGCTCCCTTCGCCATGGCGATTCTTGTTCTAATGTATTCAAGGCATCTCCCATCAGATGTTATGACTTCCGAGATAATTGTTCCGATTCACTTGTTTAAGAATATTCCCATTTACTTGTATATTACATTGTGGTATTTCCTTCTACCCAGTGACGACCATAATATGTGTCTTTTTACAAATTGATTCTAACCGTAATTGTTCATTGCGTGCAACAACTACATCTAATAAATGTTGCAGATCCTGCTTATTGTCTGCAATCAATACTGTATCATCTGCATATTTAATGTTATTGATGTTACGGCTCCCATTGGTGATTCCTCTCAAATCTTGTAAATTTAAAAAAAACAAAAAACAAACATATCTTTCACTGTATAGGGAAAAAAGATCTGGAGACATGACACATACCTGTCGCAAACCTCTCTTAATAGGCTGATATTGACGTACTCCATTATCAGTCTTTATGGCAGCTTGTTGTTACAAATATATGTTTTTACAGATACAATACAGAAATCTTAACGAAGGCTAAGAAGAGCGATTTGCTGGATGTTAATCCATGGCGGATGTATCATAATTGGGCAGTGATTGTTTGTGAGTATGAAGTTTACACTACATCAATGAGTCTTCTCTTGCTTCTCTCCTGGAAAATCAGGGCGGCCGGAGTGGTACTGATTCATCATCATCAAGTGTCCTGCGATAATCGTGGGCGGTCATGTTTCACCATCCACACGATTACCAAAGTCTTGGATCAACTCTGTGATCTTGTCCCAACCATACTATGTGGTCATGCCATCTAGATATTTACTTCTCTGTATCCTTTTGTTCTTTTCCCCTAAATCTTGCCAGTTGTCACCAAGTTCTCTAGGTTATGCCGTCTCATATCCTGCCCAAAAACTATTGACTGTCTGGGACTCATTTCTCTAATCAGTTTACGGTTTTCATTTGTCTTTTGTAGGACTTTTTTGTTGGTGTTTCTGTCTTTACATTGTATTCTTTGCATATTCCTCATTATTACTACCACTGTAATTAAACGTTGTTCAGCTTGTCTCCTTATTGTCCACGTCTCACATCAATACAAAGGTACAAATGATTTCAACATTCTTTTTCTCGTTGCAATTGGCATCTTTTTATTGGTCCGTATGTTTTCCATCTTGCAAAACGCTACCTTTTCCATAGGACTTCTTGCTCTAATCTCTTCAAGGCACCTCCCATCAGATGTTATGACTTTTTCGAGATAGAGGATCTGATTCAATTATTTAAGAAATTTCGAGTTTACCCTATATCACACTGTGTCTCCATACAATTTAATTCTAGCCCTAGTTGGTCACTGATTACATCCCCCATTGAGTGCAGATTGGTCTAAAAAATATGGAGCTACTATCAAATTTACATGTGTTTAGCGGGACGCACATGTATGAGAGACAACTAACGAGCCGATTGGTTGACATACATGGCAGTGATCGAGGGAGCAAGGGCAATGTATGGGCGAGACATTATCACTTTCAAGAGACTCAGGACGAACAGATGACTTTAAGGCCACTAGAGGATCTGCTTCCTTGTTCAGAGAGAGCGAGATAGGAGTGAGGCTAGGAGCTCACAGATATGAAAGTGCTGTCAAGGGAACAAGACATTTGATTAACCAACACAAAACTGATACCATCAATCGATATACACCGGTGGAGTTGTTAAGGAGGAGATCAGAGCACCTATGCATATCCGGAGGGCACGGATGACAGTAATTACTAATGACTAAACATGTGTCTGAAATATGTATATGTGCACTGGAAAAGGTGCACACACGTTCTGCCCAGACAGAAAAAAGAGTAAGGGGGATCGAGAGATAGGGGTTAAATGACAGAGAGGAAGTGCCATGCTATAGATGCAGGACAGTCAATGTTGTCGGGACAGAAATTCCTGAAGAAGTGTGATTCACTGGGACATTGTCCTGCAAAGTCCTGTGCTTTACTCTAACATTGTAGATATAGGAAGATAAAGTGAAGGGGAAATATAATAAGACAGACAGAAGAAGAGAGACAAAACGAAGGAGATAATGAGAAATGAAGAAACAGCGAGGAAGAAACAAAGAGTGTGGAAAAGAAAGACAGAGGGAGATATAGAGAAAAAACAGTGAAGAAAGAGAGGAGGGGAGAGAGAAGGACACAGACAGACAGACAGACAGACAGACAGACAGACAGACAGACAGACAGACAGACAGACAGACAGACAGACAGACAAATCGACAGATCAGACAGACAGAAAGAACGAACGAACAAACGAACGAACAAACTTTATTTTAAAAGGGTAACAAATTGGGCACGCAGGCCCGTCTTACATTCGGCCCTTTCGATCACTCATCTTTCATTCATCAAATGTGCATGTTACATTTACATAGGGGGAAAAACATTGTCAAATGGATGTTGTAAGCATAAACAATGCATATTACGCAATGTACATTCACATGGGGAAAAAAACATTGTCAAATGAAAGTTGTAAACATAAACAGTGCATATTGCAATGTTGTGAGTCACATCCCCCATCCACCCTCACACATCCCTCAGCCATCCACACATCCCCCACACACCACACTCCCATCCACCCACACATACCTCCACGCACTCACACAGACTCAGGCAAACATACATGTCGTCACAAACCCACTGATCCCCCATCCACACACATTTACCAACCCACACATACATCCACCACCCATCCCATAACCGACATGCACACACCCACCCACATATTCTCCACCACCCACTCACACACCCGCAACCACCCAGCACAACACACATCACAAAACCACACACACACATACCCCGTCAACCCACACATCCCGCACCTATCCACACATACATCCCGCACCCTCACAATTATCCTTACCCACCCACACACACATCAGCCAACCTACACCCACTCACCCACCCAACATCCGCCACCTCTCAACTACATATCCCTCACCTATACACACATCCCCACCCACAAACACATCTCCCCACCTGCCCACACATATCCCCCCACCTATAAACACCTAAAAAACACACACCTCCCACCCACACACACCCCACCACCCACATATACCCCACCCACACACATCCACAGCTCACGCACATCTTCCCACAAACACACACATCCCCCAACCATACAATCATCTCTCACACACATCCACCCACTCACATACTCATCCATGAACCACTCACACCCACACATCACCCACCCGCTCATCAACACATGTATCTCTCATCTACCCTCCCACCCACACACACCCCATCCACCCATAAACACATATCCCCCATCCTCACATACATCCGTCATCCACCTGCACATCCCACATCTCCCCAACCTCTCACACATCCCCCGTCCCACACAAAACCCCACCCATAAACACATTCCCCTAACACACACATCCCCCACATGCATTCCTCATACACATCCCCGCCCACACATCCCTCACCCACACACACACATCTCCCCACCCACTACACACCCCCACCTACAAACATCTCACACACCCACCATACATCCTCCACCCACTCACATTTACCCCATCCACAATCGCACAATCCCACCCACACAGACATATCCCATTCACAGACACCCCCCCCCCCCACACACACACACACACTCATCCCCACATCCATTACACACCCATTCCCCAACCCACACAATCTCCTACACATCCATTCACCCACCAAATACACATTGCCTACCCAAACCACCCCAACCCACCAACACTCACATACTTCCAATAATCCTCCCAAATACCCCCCCTCCCCCAAACACACACACATCCCACACACACACATACATCCCCCACCGACTACACATCCTTTCACCCACCCACACATCACCCATCAACTCATACCCATTCCCCACATACCACCCCTCCACACATACACCCCCACACCCACACATCCCTCACATACACACCCACATAAACATCCTAACATCTAAAACATACATGATCACTGAAACTAATAAGAACAAGCTCCCACACTTTACACACAGTTGAGACACTGATGATTGTCGTGAGCATTCTCGCAAAAATTGTAAGAAGTGGAGAAAAAAAAATGTACATATACATTATGTAGCGTAAAAAAAAATTGTGATGCAATCCAACACTATCTCTCTCTCTCTCTCTCTCTCGCTCTCTCTCTCTCCTCTCATCTCTCTCTCTCTCAGTCTCTCTCGCTCTCTCTCTCTCTCTCTCTCTCTCTCCTCTCTCTCTCTCTCACTACTCTCTCTCTCTCTCTCTCTCTCTCTCTCTCTCTCTCTCTCTCTCTCTCTCTCTCTCTCTCTCTCTCTCTCTCTCTCTCACTAACTCTCTCACTCACATCACAGTAATGTTATATTATCTTATATATAAATTAGGATCGTCTGTCTGTCTGTATGTATGTATCTATGTATGTCCTTTATTTGTTCGCGAACGGCCCATCCGATTGAGATGAAATTTTCTACACGCCTTCCTTTCATTCCAGAGCTGCCAACTGTGATATTTTCTTAGTGTGAAATCGCCTGCTTACTCAGTATTGTTTCATTTTTCATTTTTCATTATAATTTCATATATCTCAGGGGACCTAACTCTGTAAAAGTTATTTCAAGGGGCATAACTTTTCTGTAAAACTTATAGTCATATTGTGGCATCGTTTTCAAAGATTTATAAACTCTGTGTCCATAGTTATATACCGGCATATGAGTTATAATAAATAATGATACAATCTGTAAGGCATTTTCAAAGTTTTCATAAAAATAATGCACAATGCATAACATTGTAACTCATCTTTTTTTGCTTAAGAAGTTACTGTAGTCATGCAGGTGATTAGAAAGAGCTTTCATTAAAAATAATGGATGGTGTGTGGAAAAACATTCTTTTAAGTTACTTTTTTTGTTGTATGAATTTAATGAGAACTTATATGACTACTTATATGAATTAAATGAGATGCTCCCCACCAGGGGCTGGGCGAAAGCCGGACAGGGTCAGGCAGGCAGGCAGGCAGGCAGGCAGGCAGGCAGGGCGGGCGGGGCGGGCGGGCGGGCGGGCGGGCGGGCGGGCGGACGGACGGACGGACGGACGGACGGACGGACGGACGGACGGACAGACAGACAGACAGTCGGTAACGGGAACGGGAACTTATATGACTACTTATATGAATTAAATGAGATGCTCCCCACTAGGGACTGGGCGAAGCCGGGCAGGGTCAGGCAGACAGATAGACAGACAGATAGACAGACAGATAGACAGTCGGGAACGGGAACTTATATGACTACTTATATGAATTAAATTAGATGCTCCACACCAGGAGCTGGGCAATGCCGGGCCGGGTCAGACAGACAGACAGACAGACAGACAGACAGACAGACAGACAGACAGACAGACAGACAGACAGACAGACAGACAGACAGACAGACAGACAGACAGACAGTCGGTAACGGGAACGAGAACTTATATGACTACTTATATGAATTAAATGAGATGCTCCCCACCAGGGTCTGGGCGAAGCCGGGCAGGGTCAGCTAGTCTTATATATAAAAGGCGATCTCCGTCTGTCTGTATGTCCGTATGTCCTTTATGCGTTCGCGAACGGCCCATCCGATTGAGATGAAATTTCTACACGTCTTCCTTTCATTCCAGCGCAGCCCACTGTGATATTTTCTTAGTGTGAAATCGGCTGCTTACCCAATATTATTTAACTTTCCATTTTTCATTGTAATTTCTATACAGCATGGGGACTTAACTCTGTAAAAGTTATTTCAAGGGGCATAACTTTTCTGTATAACTTATAGTCATATTGTTGCATCGTTTTCAAAGATATATAAACTCTGTGTCTATAGTTATATACCGGCATATGAGTTATAATAAATAGTGATACAATCTTTAAGGCATTTTCAAATTTTTCATAAAAATAATGCACAATGCATAACATTGTAACTCATCTTTATATGCTTAAGAAGTTACTGTAGTCATGCAGGTGATTAGAAAGAGATTTCATTAAAAATAATGGATGGTGTGTGGAAGGACATTCTTTTAAGTTACTTTTTTTGTTGTATGAATTTAATGAGACGCTACACGCCAGGAGCTGGGCAAAGCCACGCCGGGTCAGATAGATAGACAGACCCACCTTTTCGCTGCAGTTGTCTACAGGCATATGCGTTAAAATCCTCCTCCTCCTCTCCCCTCCTCCTCCTCCTACCCTCTTCCTCTTCCCCTCCCCCTCCTCCCTCTCCCTCCTCCTCCCTCTTTCTCCTCCTCCTCCTTCCTCCTCCTCCTCCCTCCTCCTCCCTCTTCCTCCTACCTCCTCGCCCTCATCCCTCCTCCTAATCACTCCTCTTCCTTCCTCCTCCCTTCTCCTCCTCTCTCCTCCCACTCCCTCCCCCTCCTCCTCCCTCCTCCTCCCTCTCCTCCTCCATCCTCCTCATCCCTCCTCCTCCCTTCTCCTCCTCCCTCCTCATCCTCTCTCCTCCTCCCTCTTCCTCCCTCTACCTCCTCCCTCCTCCTCCCTCCACATCCCTCCTCCTCCTCCCTCTTCCTCCTCCTCCCTCCTCCTCCTCCTTCTCCTCCCTCCTCCTTCTCCCTCCTCCTTCTCCCTCTTCCTCCTCCCTCCTCCCTCCCTCCTCCTAATCACTCCTCTTCCTTCCTCCTCCCTTCTCCTCCTCTCTCCTCCTACTCCTCCTCATCCCTCCTCCTCCTCCTACCTCCTCCCCCTCCTCCTCTCTCCACCTCCCTCCTTCTCCTCCCTCCTCCTACTTCCCCTCCTTCTCCTCCCTCATCCTTCTCCTTCTTCCTCCTCCCTCCTCCTCCCTCCACCTCCTCCCTCCACCTCCTCCCTCCACCTCCTCCCTCCTCCTCCTCTCTCCTCCTTCCTCCTCCCTTCTCCTCCTCTCTCCTCCTACTCCTTCCTCATCCCTCCTCCTCCTACTACCTCCTCCCCCTCCTTCTCTCTCCACCTCCCTCCTCCTCCTCCCTCCTCCTCCTCCTCCCTCCTCATCCTTCCCCTCCTTCTTCTCTCCCTCATCCTTCTCCTCTATTACTCCTCCCTCCTCCTCCCTCCACCTCCTCCCTCCACCTCCTCCCTCCACCTCCTCCCTCCTCCTCCTCCTCTCCTCCCCTCCTCCTCCATCTCCCTCCTCCTCCTCCCCCTGCGTTCTTCTCCTCCCTCCTTCTCCCTCCTCCTCCTTCTCATTCCTCCTCCGTCTTCCTCCTCCCTCCTCCTCCCCCTCCCTCTTCCTCCTCCTACCCTCCTCCTCCTCCTCGCTCCTCCTGCCTCCTCCTTCTGCCTCCTCATCCTTCTTCCTCCTGCCTCCTCATCCATCCTCCTCCTTCCTCCCTCCTCCTCCTCCCTTCTCTTACCTCCTCCTCCAAATCCCTCCTCCTCCCTCCTATTCCTCCCTACTCCTCCTCCTCCTTCCTCCTCCCTCCTCTTCCCTCCTCCTCCTCCTTCCTCCTCCTTCCTCCTCCTTCCTCCTCCCTTCTCCTACCTCCTCCTCCCCTCTCCTCCTCCTAATTCCTCCTCCCTCCTATTCCTCCCTACTCCTCCTCCTCCTTCCTCCTCCCTCCTCTTCCCTCCTCCTCCTTTCTCCGCCTATCTCTTCCTCCCTCCTACTCCTCCCTCCTCCACCTCCCTCTTCCTCCTCCCAGCTCCTACTCCTCCTTTTCCTTCTTCTGCTGATGCTGCTGCCGCCGCTCCATTTACCCAAGTTAATTGTTGGGGAAGATGTAAAGATCTTTCAAGTGCTCTTTCTAATGCTTTTTGTAAGTTGGTCTTCGTTTATCTAAGGTTGTTCTAACTGCAACCAATAAATGATTAGGCAGACAGACAGAGAGGGAGGGACGGACAGACAGACAGACAGACAGACAGACAGACAGACAGACAGACAGACAGACAGACAGACATATAGACAGATAGTCGGGAACGGGAACTTATATGACTACTTATATGAATTAAATGAGATGCTCGCCATCAGGGGCTGGGCGAAGCCGGGCCGGATTAGACAGACAGACAGACAGACAGACATATAGACAGACAGACAGATAGATAGTCGGGAACGGGAACGGGAGCTTATCTGACTACTTATATGAATTAAATGAGATGCTCCACACCAGGAGTTGGGCGATGCAGGGCCGGGTCAGACAGACAGACAGAAAGACAGACAGACAGACAGACAGACAGACAGACAGACAGTCGGTAACGGGAACGAGAAGTTATATGACTACTTATATGAATTAAATGAGATGCTCCCCACCAGGGACTGGGCGAATCCGGGCCGGGTCAGCTAGTACATGATAAAATCAAGTGGCATACAAAATGATAATATGAAAGATACGAATACAGAGAAAAAATTTGGAATGGCATATTACAGACAGACAGGCAGGCATATTACAGACAGGCAGGCAGGCAGGCGGGTGGACAGACAGACAGACAGACAGACAGACAGACAGACAGACAGACAGATAGATAGATAGATAGATAGATAGATAGATAGATAGATAGATAGATAGATAGATAGATAGATAGATAGATAGATAGATAGATAGATAGATAGAACAGACTTTATTTTCAAAGGGTAAAAAATTGGGCACGCAGGCCCGTCTTACATTCGGCCCTTCCAATCACTCATCTTTCGTTCATAAATAATGCATAGGAAAAACACTGTCAAATGAATTTTGTAAATGCATATATTACCATGTTATGAGACAAATTTACCACCCACACATCCCCCATTCACCCACACATCCCCCACCCAACCACACACACACCCCAGGCACACATACATTCCCCCACACATCCACCACATCCCCACATCTACACATCTCCCAACCCACACACACTCCCTCCAACCACACATCCCATCCACCCACACCCCAAGGACACATACATTTCCCAACCCACACATCCCCCACCCACACACATCTTCCCACCCACTCACATATCCTCCACCCGTCCCATTAGCCACCAACAATCACCAATCCACATATCTTCCTACACCCACACACCTCCAACCACACAACCTCCAGCCAAACACACATCCCTCAACCACACATCCCCCACGCAGTCAAACATCTCCCCGCCATCTAACATATCGCGCATCTACCCACACACAAATTCCGCACCCACCCACACAATCTCCCATCTCCCCCGCCCACTCACAGATCCCGAGCGCACCAATACAAACATCTCCCACCAACTCCTAACCTACACACACTCACCCACCCACATATCCTCTACCCATTCACACATCCTCCACCCACCCATCCCACAACCAAACATCCCTTAACCACACATCCCTTAACCTCACACCCTTACCCATATACAATCACCCACCCACCCTCTACCCACCCAGCCATCCCCCAGCCACACATACCTTAACCACACACCCTACATATACACACACATCCCCACCCACACATACATCTCTCCACCCATACACACATCCCTCACACACATCCTCACCCACCAACACATCCCCCATTCACAAACACACACCTCCCATCCACGCACACCAAACCCACACACACACATCTCCCACCCATACACTCATCCCCTCACACATCCCTCCACACGTACTTATCCCCCAACCACTAACACCCACACATCCCTCACCCACTCATCAAGACAAATATCTCCCATCTACCCACCCACACTCACAAACCCCAACCACCCCTCCAAACACACATGCCCCACTCTCACACACATCAACACCCACCCGCACACCCACACCCAAACACACCCCCACCCGCCCATACACATATCCTTTATCCACACCCATCTTCCCTCCCACACAACACCACACCCACACACATCCCCAAGACAATACCTCACCCACACACACATCTCCTACCCACCCACAAATCTCCCATCTACAATCACCCTCACCACCCACACATACATCCTGCATCCAGCCACAAACACCCCCACCCACCCAGACACATCTCTCTCTCACACACACACATCCCCACATCCATCACATACCCATAACCCAACACACACACATCCTCACACACACATTCACACACACATCCCTCACCCACACACCAACCACCCACATACACTCCCCACCCATCCACCCAAACATCCCACACCCACACACATCCCTCACCCACACCCCATCACCCACATAGATAGATAGATAGATAGATAGATAGATAGATAGATAGATAGATAGATAGATAGATAGATAGATAGATAGACAGACAGACAGACAGACAGACAGACAGACAGACAGATAGATAGATAGATAGATAGATAGATAGATAGATAGATAGATAGATAGATAGATAGATAGAAATCAAATCAAATCAAATCAAATCAAATCAACTTTATTAGGGTCACAAATTGGGCGCGCAGGCCCGTCTTACATTCGGCCCTTCCAATCACTCGTCTTTCGTTCATCAAGAGCATTATACATTTGCATAGGAAGAAAAATAAACATTGTGAAATGAATGTTGTAAACATAAACAAGGCTAATTACCATGGTATGAAGCCCATCTCCCACCTATCCATACATCACCCCACCCACACAACACCCCCACCTACCCACACAATGCGCACCAAGGGACACATACACACCCCCACCTACCGACACACACACACACCAAGGGACACATACATACCCCACCAACCGACCCATCCCCTCCCGCACATCCCCCACCCACACACACTGCCCTCAACTGATCCCCCAACCAAAACACACTCCCCACCCACAAACATTCCCCCACCAACCCACACATCCCACGCCCATCCACATTCTACCCCACACATCCTCTCCCCACCCACACCTCAAACCATCCTTCCCCCAGCCACATCTCCATCGACAACATATTCCCCACCCACATACACAATCCCCCACCAACCCACACATCGCACATCCACTCACACATCCCCAAACCATACACACACATCCCCACCAACTGACATGTCCCTAGATAGATAGATAGATAGATAGATAGATAGATAGATAGATAGATAGATAGATAGATAGATAGATAGATAGATAGATAGATAGATAGATAGATAGATATATTACGCATGTATATTACGCATGGTACATTCACATGGGGAAAAAAAGACATTGTCAAATGAAAGTTGTAAACATAAACAGTGCATATTGCAATGTTGTGAAACACATCCCCCATCCACCCTGACATCCCGCAGCCACCCACACATCCCGCAGCCACCCACACATCCCCCACCCACCAAACCTCCCCCACCCACCCACAATACCTCCACGCACTCACACAGACCCAGGCAAACATACATGCAGCCATCCACCCACTGATCCCCTGCTATAATGCAAGTCGTCTTAACTTACAGCCATGTCTTATCTCCTTGGCTCACACTATAGTATCATTGGCTCATTAATAATTGGCAACAAATGTAAACTTGAGAACAAATTGTCGAGACAGCGTGAAATGAAATACACATGAGATTTATTCTGGTCGTCCAGATATTACATGCACAGGCAATAGCACACGTCTTAGTGTCCCGAGATATTCGGGGAGCGGCCTAAGTTACTACGGGTACTTACTGACCTTCCGCATGTCCTCTGTCTCACCGTTATTATCTCCACCATATTTCCTACCCTGAATCAATCTGTCTCCGGTGTTATCACTTGTGCCGAATCAATTCGTTTAGAGGTTGCCGGTCATTCGTTCATACTTGGCGTTTCCAATAACTGTTATTAGACCTTCATAGCTCAGAACAAGTCGGCCGTCATCCTTCAATTTCTTATAACCGAAATACTTCGTCCTTAGAAAACCACAAACACGTCCCCTTCGTTCTGACTTCCCACAGCGTATATCGTTGTCAGGTTCCCTTTGTCCGGTGAACATGGCCGTGACGTCCTAGTGGTCGTGCGCTGTCCACTACACTGTCCACTGCAGTTCGCCTTGCGTTTATCTTTTGGTTCCATGCAAGGTGTGCTACTTCTAAATAACTATATGACATCCCCCACCCACACACATTTCCCCACCCACACATACATCCCCCACATATTCTCCATTACCCACCCACACACCCGCAACCACACAGCAAAACACAAATCACAAAACCACACACACATACCCCCGCGAAACCACACATCCCGCACCTATCCTCACATACATCCCGCACACTCACAATTTTCCCCACCCACCCACACACACATCAGCCAACCTAACCCACTCACCCACCCAATATCCGCCACCTCTCAACTACACACACCCACCTATACACACATCCGCACCCACAAACACATCTCCCCACCTGCCCACACATATCCCCCACCCATAAACACCCAAAAACACACACCTCCCACTCACACACACCCCACCACCCACATATACCCCACCCACACACATCCGTCGCTCACACACATCTTCCGACAAACACACACATCCCGCACCCATACAATCATCTCTCACATACATCCACCCACTCACGTACTCATCCATCAACCACTCACACCCACACATCACCCACCTGCCCATCTACACATGCATCTCTCATCTACCCTCCCACCCATGCACACCCCAACCACCCAGCCAAACACACATCCCCCATCCTCACATACATCCTTCATCCACCTGCACATCCCACACCTCACCCACCTCTCACACATCTCCCCTCTCACACAAAACTCCACCCATAACACATCCCCCCACATAGACAGACAGACAGACAGACAGACAGACAGGCTGGCAGGCAGGCAGGCAGACAGACAGACAGACAGACAGATAGATAGAGAGATAGATAGATAGATAGATAGATAGATAGATAGATCATCATCATCAAGTGCCGTGCCGGCTGGCGTAGGCGTTCATGGCTCTCCATAGATCTCGGTCTTTGGTTTTCTGGATCAACTCTGCTGCTGATATTCCTCCATGCCACCGTCTCAATCCATCCAGCATCACTTCTCTTGGTCTACCTCTGCCTCTCTTCCCCTCGATCTTTCCAGTTGTTACGATGTTCTCCAATGCCTCTCTTCTCATCACATGACCGAGGAAAGCTGTTTGTCTCTGTCTTATTGTTGTATATAATGTTCTAGTTTCATTAGCCTGTTTCAGGCAGTCGTCGTTAGTTACTCTGGCAGTCCAAGGAATTCGCAACATTCGTCTCAGGAACCACATCTCTGTTGCTTCTAATTTCTTCTTAATTTGTTCATTTACATTCCAAGATTCACTGCCATACAGCAAAACTGGTTCTACATAGCATTTCAGCACTCTCTTTCTTACATTCAGTGACAGTGACTTATTGCATAAGATACTCTTCATTTTATGAAATGCGGCTTTTGCCTGCCCTATTCTGCTCCTAATCTCTGTTGTACATCTTCCATCTGATGTTATAAATGCGCCTAGGTATCTAAAATTATCAACTTGGTTAAGGATTTTCCCTTCTATTTCTATGTCACATTTTGGTGTCACCATTTTCTTTGATATTACCATTGTTACTGTTTTCTTGATATTCAAGGAGAGTCCTTTCCTTGCACTCTCTGTTACTACAACGTCTAATAATTGTTGTAGGTCTGTTGAATTATCCGCCACCAATACTGTGTCATCTGCATAGCGTATATTATTTATATTATAACCTCTAACTAGTATTCCTGGCATCTCTTTGATCTCTCTCATTATTACTTCGCTATACAGGGAGAAAAGATCTGGTGACAAGACACACCCTTGTCGTACTCCTAACTTTATCTGTTCGTAACTACCCTCTTTATTTCCCATTTTAATTGCTGCTACTTGGTTCCAGTAAATATTCTTTATTATTCTTAAATCTTTTCCATCAGTGTTGATATCTTCCAACATTTTAATCAGTTCATCATGTTTTACTTTATCAAATGCCTTAGTATAATCTATGAAGCACAAATATATGTCTCTCTGTTTCTCTTTTGACCTTTCTATTAGTGTCCGTAATGTATAAATTACATTGTTTGTGCCCTTTCCTTCCACAAATCCATACTGTTCTTCACTAATTTCCATTTTTATTTTCATTTTGGTTCTTCTCATTATTATTCTGAGTAGAAGCTTAGTGATATGGTTTATAAGGTTAATTGTACGAAAATCTTCACAATCAATTGCTCCTGGTCTTTTTGGTATAGCTATAAATACAGATTTCAGCATATCACTGGGTAAATATCCACTGCTGTAAATATCATTCGACATTTTGGTTAATATATCTACTCCAAATTCTCCCAATACTTCTAATTCTTCTATTGTGATTTCATCTGGCCCAGCTGTTTTTCCTTTCTTCATACGTTTCATAGCGTCAGCGACTTCTTCTTTCAGAATAGGTGGACCTTCTAAGTTACTATCTTCTGTTAATTCTTCCCTTTCTCCATCATATAATTCTCTTATATACTCATTCCACCTCTTCATTATAGCATCTTCCTCTAATATTATCTTTCCTGTTTTTGATTTCAAACACCCTGTATTTATTCTTATTTTTCTTCCTGTAAGCTCACTGATTTGTCTGTACATATTTTTTGTATCTTTAATGGAATTTAATTCAATTTTTTTGCATTGCTCGTTTAACCAACTTTTCTTAGCCTTCCCACATTTATCTTTTATTTCTTTATTTATCTTAGCGTATTCTTGTTTGTCATTTTTACTGTTTTCTTTTGTCCATCAGTTTTAAGATATCTTCATTCATCCATTTTTTCTTAGCTATTTTTCCTCTCTCCGGTAATACTTCTTTGCTAGTTTGATGAATGGAGTCCCGTAACATTTCCCATTGTTCATCTATACTCTGTATTTTAGTTATTGCATTGTACCTATTTTTCACAGTCACTCTGATAGATAGATAGATAGATATATTTTTCTCTATTTTAACACCGTAATAACCTCATTTTATTTTCCATATACTCACATTCACAGGTGACGGGTATGCTATTGAACTGGCCGCAAAGTATGGGGACGAGCGGTCAACGTATGGCCTAGAGGTGACACTAGACCTTTACGAGAAAGTGGTGCAAGACGGCGACGAAAAAATCAACAACAACTCGGATGGTGTTATAAAGTTGAGTAAATTTGTTTGTATCTTTTACATATTTTATACCAAGCAGAATGTAAATGAACAAATTATTAAGAACTTGGAAGCAAGAGAGATGTGGTTCCAGAGACGAATGTTGCGAATTCCTTGTTTTGCCAGAGTAACTAACAACGATTGCTGAAAAAGGTTAATGAAACTAGAACACTATATACAACAATAAGAAAGAGACAGTTTTGTTTGGTCATGTGATGAGAAGAGAAGAGAGGCATTGGAGAACATTGTGAAAACTGGTAAGATCAATGGGAAGACAAGCAGTCCAAGAGAAATTATGCTGGATTGATAGAGACAGTGGATGGACGAATATCATCAGCAGAGTTGATATAAAACACCACAGACTGAGATCTGTGGAGAGAAATGAACGCTTACGTCAGCTGGTAGGGCACTTGATGATGATGATATCAAGCAGCGAAAGTTATGGTTAACAACAAGACGATTTAAAATAAAAAATAAGAACGAGAAAATGAAAACAATCAGAGCGTACAGTGATAGCAATTTACACGAACAGGGCATCTAAGCCGGGGCGCTACAGAGGGGTGGAAACACCACAAGGTAACCACCACTCTGACCGGAAATGACATCCAAAGTCGAACTTCTACAGCAAGTAGTGGAATAGTACATCTTGCGAAGCCCACGCCCCGCAGCTATAGCAGGGGTCAGGGAAGGGGCCCCAACTTTAATAGAATTATCCCAGAGGAAGAACTGGCTTCCACTGGGTGCGTGCAGGAGGGTGGATCTGAGAGGTGTGAACGGGCTACGAAGAAGGTAATATGGTAGCAGACGTCTACGGACTTGATCATAGCTAGGCACCGAGTCGGAAGTGAAGTCTGAGGCCAACTGCCTGGTGAAGAAGCTGACTTTCCCACCGGTGCAGGGTCAACGCTGGTAGATGCACCGGGTTTCTGATGTTTGCGCCCCTCCCCCACCCCGAGACTGGGATGGCTTCATTGCAGACTCACCTAGCGATGTCAATAAGGGACTATACAAACATCTCAATGAATACGCACGACAGGAGAAAAAGGTCCGGGAGTCATGACCCGAACGATCCCGATCCCCTAAGAGTGTAAAGAAGTTAAGAGGCCGAAACATTCGGCGAGGGGGGAAACACTGCTGATGATCAGAAGCCTGCTGTCGTGCTTGCTCTCCGGTGAAGTTTTTACCACCACAAATATCATGTAATTCTTTATTTTTTTTATTTTTTTGTTTTTTGCAGAACGTTGCTCTCATCGTGGCCCGCATAAATGTCTCTTGGTGTCTTTCCATCTCCACTGGCTCTATACCCTCACGTCATCAATAAACATCACAATTACTGGGGAGAGAATAGAACAAGCAAATAGTTTCTCCTATCATGGATACGTAATAAAAGATTATGGCAGAGGTGACACTGAACTTTCAAAGAGAACAGGAATAGCCAAAAATGCTTTCAGCAGCATGAAATCAGTATTAACATCCAGAGAGATTACATTGGCACCTTTCCGTCTTGACAGACGATAGTTTGGTACATTGTGCTTTAAAAAGGCTTAATAACTACGATCCATGGCGGTGGCGAGTGTGGCTGGTAAGGCCAATTCTTGCTGCAAATGTTTGCCCACAGTAGGTGCATGTGAAAACATGGTCATGTCCACCATTTTGCACCATCTTACGTCTCTCACGCTCTGTGTGTGCTTTATCTGCAATCATTTTCTCCTTTGTCTTTATTCCGTTTCTGATAGTTGCCCTCCATGCAACACGTTCAGCGGCGACGTGCTCCCAATGTGCATTATCAATGCCTGTATCAATCATGTCCCGCTTACACACATCTTTGTATCGTAGTAGAGGCCGACCCGGAGATCTCCTACCCGTCTGTAATTCACCAAAAAAGATGTCCTTTGGTATTCTACCATCATCCATCCTCCTAACGTGTCCTATCCATCTAAGTCTACGAAGACTGAGCATGGAATACACCGTCACACAACCTGATCTTTCCAATACTTCAGTATTTGTGATTTTGTCTTGCCACTTAATACCAAGTATTCTTCGCAGACACCGCATATGAAAGCTGTTTAAACGTTTCTCTTGGCGTGAGTAAGTTGTCCAGGTTTCACTGCCATAAAGAAGAGTACTAAGGACACAGGCTTGGTAGACGAGGACTTTTGTTTTGGCAGTAAGCTTCCTGTTCTCCCAGACTCTTTTTGCTAACATGTTCATTGTTGTTGCTGCCTTGCCAATCCTGATGTTGATTTCCTGATCTAGGGATAATTTGCTATTTACCTCTGATCCTAGATATGTAAAATGGTCTACTATCTCCAGTTCGGCGTCGTCAATAAAGATTGATGGTACACCATGTGCACCTTGTGACATAATCTGTGTCTTCTTTTTGTTAATTGTTAAACCGAATTCAGAACAAGCATTGGAGAATGCAGATAGTAGATGTTGTAATTCTTCCTCAGAGTGGGTCGTAATCGCAGCATCATCCGCAAAAAGCAACTCTCTGATTAGTACCCTGCTAATTTTGGTCTTGGCCTTCAATCTCTGAGCATTATAGAGGCCACCATCTGAGCGTGAGTGAATGTATATACCATCATCCTGATCACGAAAGGCATATTTCAGTAGAAGTGAAAAGTATATCCCAAAGAGGGTGGGGGCTAGCACACAGCCTTGCTTAACTCCACTCTTGATTTCAAACTCTTCTGAAGTTGAGCCATCAAACTTGATTATACCCTTCATGCCTGTGTGGAACGATTCCACAATGGACAGGAGAGTTGGTGGGCAGCCAATCTTCTTTAGTGCTTTGAACAGACCCTCACGACTGACCAAATCGAATGCCTTTGTGAGGTCGATGAAGGCAATAAACAGTGGCTGATTTTGTTCCCGGCATTTTTCTTGCATCTGTCGCAATGAGAATATCATATCAATGGTAGACCGGTTCTGACGGAAGCCACACTGTGATTCGGGGTAGACTTGATCTCCCAGGACTTGAAGTCTGTGCAGGACAATTCTAGCAAATACTTTCCCAACAATACACAGAAGTGAGATACCCCTATAGTTGTTACAGTCGCTCCGATCTCCCTTGTTCTTGTACAGCGTTATGATGTTTGAATCTTTGAAATCCTGTGGGACTTGTCCTTCTCGCCAGCATAGCTCTATTAGCTGGTGGATCTGTAGAGCGAGTGTGTCTTGCCCACTTCTGATCACCTCTATTGGAATCCCATCCTTACCTGGAGCCTTGCCAGATGCAAGCTCATTTATAGCACACTTAACTTCTGTTATAGTGGGAAGTGTGTCCAGGTGGTCAAGAGTTGGCAGGGCCTCTATGGCGTTGAGGGCATCATCCGCTAGCTTGGTCTCACTTGAGTAAAGCTCTAAATAGTGCTCGACCCATCTATCCATCTGCTGTTTCTTATCAGTGATGATTTCTCCAGTGAAGGTTTTCAGCGGTGCACTTCTTTTGATCATTGGACCACAGGCTTTCTTTATCCCTTCATACATGCTTCTGATGTTTCCCTTATCACTTGCGATTTGAATGGACTCACATAACTTGATCCAATAGTCATTCGCACACTGCCTGGCAGCCTTTTGTACATCCTTCCTTGCTTGCTTCAGCTCACTCAGAGTGTTACGCGTTGGTCTTTCCTTGTTTCTTAAGAGAGCTATCTTCTTTTTATCAATCAAGGGCTGCAGTATCTGGCTGTTTGCCGCAAACCAGTCCTGCCTCTTATGATCCACAGTGCCGTAAACCCCTACCGCTGTTTTATAAATAGTTTCCTTAAGTTTACTCCATTTATCATTTACTATACAATTTTCTGATGTATCATTGAAAGCGTCTTCAAGTTGCTGTTGAAATTCAAAGCACTTTCCAGGATCGTGAGTGTTAGTAATATTAATCCTGGGACTAGACTTGTGTTTAGCTGTGTAGATTCTCTTTGGTCTCAGTCTAACCCTTGCAACAACCAAAGAATGATCTGTATCACAGTCATCACTGTGGTAACTTCGAGTTAATGATGTATGGTTCAGATGTTGTCTCCGTGTGATAATGAAGTCCAGCTGATGCCAATGGCCGGATCTTGGATGTTTCCATGTGACCTTATGCATCTCTTTTGTTTTAAAAAAGGAGTTTGTAATACATAGGTCATTTCTAGTGCAATGTTCCAGCAGCCTTTGCCCATTATCATTCATGTGACCGATGTTGTATTTTCCAAGGCACACTGGCCATGAACTCGAGTCCTTGCCCACACGAGCATTGAAATCACCGAGCATATAAATGTAGTCGGATTTTGGAACTGCCTTGATCGCAGAGTCTAGCTGCTCATAGAACATATCCTTCACATCATCAGAGGAAGCGAGTGTCGGTGCATATGCAGTGAGAATGGTGGCAAATCCACAGGAGGTTGCCAAGCGCAGTGATAATAATCTTTCATTACCTCCAGCTGGGATATCAATCATTCCCAGTAGCGAGTTCTTCAGTGCAAAGCCCACACCATGTTGCCTTTTTTCTGCCTGCCCTCTTCCCTTCCAAAAAAAGGTGTAATTGTTTTCCCTGAGTGACCCTTCCTCAGCGAGGCGAGTCTCCTGCAGGCCAGCAATATCAATGTTAAGACGATCGAGTTCAGCATCAATCACAGCCGTTTTTCTCACATCGTCAATATTTGTCAAGTCAGTGGAAAATCCTGGACACATGGTTCTCACGTTCCAGGTTGCAAGCCGTAGCTTGAGGTTTCTATTCTTTTTATTAGTACCTGGTGCATTGGTTTTACAGCCTGCGATTCAGATTTTGTCCTAGCCCCAAGCACCCATTGAAGCAGGCAGGCTGTGGCGGATCAGCACCCAGATTGGCTGGGGGCTGCCCAGCTTGAGGCGGGCGGTAGCTGATCAGTGACACCTGTAGGTGTCTCCCACCGTCAGAGGCAACGCGTGGCGCCCCATGTCTACGCCAACTGACAAGGACTTATAACCCGTAACAGTTGCCTCTCGCTTTGATTCCGAGACCGGTTAAGACCAGGGATGGAGTTATTGCCTCTCCATAGCACAAAGCCTGGGCTAAAATAAAGAAACCATGTGTTGCCCATGCAGCATGATCCCTCTCTCGGCCTGCCTAGTTCTCTCCAGAGGAAAGTTGACACCTATAATCTGGAACAAGACAAGCTGCAGAAGCTGCCGGATCAGCAAAGCAATGCTCTAACTGTCCGCCTGTCGGAGCTTCGATCCTAGACCAGCTGCCAACCAAGGCTTAGGGCCTGGTCTGCCCTGCCATGACTTATTTTGTCTTTGGGTTGCATTTCCTCGCACCAGGATAAGGCTAGTACCCTCCCAATTGCGCTCTTCCGCCCGAAGCCGTTGGCACAATGTGGGGTGTCGGGTTTGGTAAGCGCCGCCCAACCTTCGGCGCTGACAGAAAGCAGGTAGTACCGTCTACTGTCATACGGTAGCTCAATCATATCTGACTAAGACCTGACTTACAAGAGAGATTAACAACGCGTTAAACTGCTTTCAGCAACATGAAATCAGTATTCACATCCAGAGAGATTAACAACCCATTAAACTGTTTTCAGAAGCATGCAATCAGTATTAACATCCAGAGAGGTTAACAACCCATTAAACTGTTTTCAGCAGCATGCAATCAGTATTAACATCCAGAGAGATTAACAATGCATTAAACTGCTTTCAGCAGCATGAAATCAATATTATTGTGTGTTTACTTTTGTCTGCCCCAATATAAAATCCCATATCTCAGTAACCAATTGAAGGAAAATGATGAGATTTAGCATATAACCTTGTCATTATGTCCACCCAACAAAACAGTTTTGTCCTGGAGATTTTACAGCAGAATTCAAAGTTCGTTTATATGCGGTATGTAATTTACGGGTCAGAGATGAAGTTCATAATTTTAAATATATTACAGCTTATCCAGACAATCAGCGTTCAATATTGAATATTTTACGTGTTTCACGGGATTGATCTTATGCCAAGAACCCCGCGCTGTTTAAACTGGGTCTGTTCAGAGGTGTCGTCAAACTGTTGGTTATTTCATGAAACCTGATTATTATTATTATTATTATTATTATTATTATTATTATTATTATTATTTTAAATCTTACCACTTATCGCTAACATTGAAATGTGTGAATATTTTTCAATGGGATTGAATGCGAAATTGTGTATACACTTCAAAGCATCGCTATGAAGTTGTACACATATTTTTGTATAGAAGCTAATCACAGGAAACTTATACTATTACAAATTCCGAAAAAAAGAACAGTGCGTGCATTGGGTTTGAGTAAACGTTCATTTCGTCGATGGGTGCAAAAATCTGGAATTAAACCACAACGCAATAACCAAGCGGTAGGTAGAAAGGTTATTGTAGACAGCTTTGACAAAGATGTCATAAGGCGAGCTTTTATGAAAATGCTTTAAAAAGTCGCTTAAATGTCGACAGGGTCGACTTCATTGCACCGGGTTCTATCCCAAATGGCTCTGTCTCTTTCCGCAGTGCGGAAAGCATTGCACAAAGCATGAACTTCGCAGATCTAGCGACGACCCACAGAAGTCTCCGAAAAATTTAAATCGTGAATCGAAGGATGCGGCCCGGAATCGAACCCACAACCTTTGGAGCCCGAGTCAAAAGGCTTGACCACTTCGCCACGGAGACTCCTAAAATTAAAAAAAAGTTTGGATTTTATATCCAGGATTATCCCGCATTATAAAAATTATGGATGCCAAAGAAACAGTGATTGTAAGAAAACTTAGGGTTTGCTTGAGAAAGAACAATAACATAGAGCTACCCAAAACAAATTTGTGGAAAATTATAAGGACATTATCTTCACTTTTAGAAAGTACAAGGGTGGTAGAAATATTCTTTGCGAGCAACCGCACTTAGAAGCCATGAGAAGCAGATCCCTACGTGAAATAAGGGAAATGCGCAAAGAAAATTATGGCATAGTGTGTTTGGATGAAATGTGGATCAATGCGCACCACACAAGTGATAAGGAATGGCAATCAGTGGATGGACAGATAAAGCGATATGTGCCCAGTCGTATAGGACAGCTTTTGGTCATGGCCCATGCTGGTAATACGCATAATGGCTTACAACAGAATGCTGGGCTCGTGTTCGTATCAAAGCATACAGACAATAGGAATTATTATAATAAGATGAATGGTAATGTATTTAGAGATTGGCTCGAGAATACTGTGCTTCCATCCCTAGATAGACCGTCGTGTCCAATTATGGACAATGTGTGATATCAATGTTGTTGCCCAAGAAGACAAAATACCTACAGCATCGAGCACAAAGGGAGTAATAAAGATATGGCTCCGAATGGAAAACATACCATTTCCAGAAACGTATTTCTAGATAGAATTGTTGTCCCTTAAAAAAAAAACAGACGCCAAAAAGAAAGAAATATCAAATCGACAATTTAATAGAAGAGCATCGTCATGGGTGCTTGAGACTTCCACCGTACCATTCTCATTTTAACCCTATAGAACTTGTGTGGCTTAAAATTAAACGACAGTTGGCAGCTGACAATACTATATTCAAATTGTGTGACATCAAGATACTAATCCAGTCCGCGCTATTAAATATTGATAAAAGTTACTGGAAAATGTGAGGACCATGTGTTGAAAGGGGAAGAGGACTATTGTTGAAAGGGTGGATTGAATTTTATGCAACCGAGAGCAGTCATCAACCTACTGGAATCGTCCGACACAGATTAAGGTCTGAGCAGATCGCAGACCTTAATCCACGTGCACACCAACTGGGATATTTTGCCACAAATATTCAGAAGAATTACAGGCCCTAAACATTACAGCATGGGCATAAACAATACAACTTGTTAATGGCAACAGTTTGTATTCCATAGTGATCAATTTTCAATTCCGTGAGCCCTCAACGGTGACAAACAACTGACATTGAAAAAGCAAAAAGCTCTAGACGCATCGAATACCAACCGAAGAGTAATATTGCGGTAGGAACTTACATATTGTGGCATAATAAGAAACGTGAGAAGAAGCACGTTGTCAAATGAGGGGACAACACACGCATATACAAATCATTCTATAAACTTCAATGAAAAGAGGACCAACATCTTTACTGTTAAGAAGGAAGCCCACTACAGAGACATTCATAGCTATATTCGTCGTGCAAAATATGTAATCATGTTCCGTCTCAGCAGAGCAGACATTGCATCCACTCCCATACGAATCTGGATACGCCTTGGGTTTGTGATCCGAACTGGCGGGGGAATTGGCATTACTATAAAACAAGTTTGTTAGCGAGAAATCACTAGTTTTACATCAAAACATCAAAGAAATGTCGCCGCTTTTCATGATTAAAGGTGCTTTTGGATGTATCAAAGACATATTCCTTGAGTGGGGGTGAATATAAGACGGCGGGAAAGATTTCATAACGCTTCAACAGACAGTTTTCAAAATAATTGATCGTGAATGACGGCATCCATTTCTGGACATACTATAACATCCAGAGAGATTAATAACACATTAAACTGCTTTCAGCAGCATGAAATCAGTATTAACATCCAGAGAGATTAACAACCCATTAAACTGCTTTCAGCAGCATGAAATCAGTATTAATATCCAGAGAGATTAACAACGCATTAAACTGCTTTCAGCAGCATGAAATCAGTATTAACATCCAGAGACATTAACAACGCATTAAATTGCTTTCAGCAGCATGAAATCAGTATTAACATCCAGAGAGATTAACAACGCATTAAACTGCTTTCAGCAGCATGAAATCAGTATTAACATCCAGAGAGATTAACAACGCTTTAATAACAGAGATGGAATGCGTGGTTCCTGGAAATAGAGGCAGGAGTCCATCAACACGAATTGGGCGTCAATCAATCAGGTGCAGTCTCCACATTGAAGGTTGGCTGCAATGGATCTACTGAGTGTGGACGCCCAGAAGTGGCAGTGCTTAAGTGGCATATTAGGCCACGAGAGAAATGTTATTTTCTGTGGTGACTTCAACGCTAAAGGCAGATCATGGGGAAACACTTCCTCCAATACACAAGGGGAGGAGCTCGAGACTGCACTGGAAACCATCGACCTGGTTTGTATCAACAGTGGCTGTGTCACCAGGACAGCAAGCCGTCCAGGCGATGAGGACAGTGCTATTGATCTGGCGCTAGTTTCACCTTCACTCACTACAGTGTGTAGATGGGGTGTCCTAGGACACCATGGCAGCGACCACCACCCTTGCAGCATATTGGTGGAGAACGACAGAACCAGGCAGCACAAGCTAAAGGTAAAGACGTTCCAGTATGACAGTACAGGGCAAGATGTGGTGAGCAAAATAAGACGTGACAAGCGCAGAACGTTTCAGGGCAGGAGAAAAAGCTGGGAGCAGCCACCGTGGTGGAGTTTCGAGGTGGAGAAGGCTTGGGTGGATAAGCGTAGTGCTGTAAGGAGATGGCAAAATGCCAAGAAGAACAGAGCTGGTCATCCTAGTCCCTGCTTGCACTTAGAAAGAGAGATGCACACAAAAGTAAGCTATTTCAAAAAACTGGTCAAGGTGGTTAAAAGCGAAAAATTGGCAGAGGTGTGTCAAAGAGTAAGCACAGACAAGTCACTGAAATTGTTCTGGCGACTACATAAAAGCATGAGTGGGGTAGTCAAGAATAAGAGCATTTCTGACTTCCAAGGTGCTGACCTCATCTGGCAGAGGACTGATGAGGACAAGGGCAAAGCCCTCTTTGAACGCTACCTTGAGCAGAGCAACCAGACAGACATGGGAGGCCGGAATCTGGCCAAGGAGGTCACCTCAGACAGATGCAAGGCCCAGAACACTTCGGATGAAGACACAGTGACAGTGAAAGAAATCAAGGCTGTACTTCGACGATCAAAAAACAGTGCTCCAGGTCCTGATGGCATAAGATACGACGACATAAATAGGTGTACCGACAATGAGCTAGAGAAACTAGCAGACATGTACAACAACAGTATAGGGAGTGCTAGCATCAAGGAGGAATGGTTACATAGCTATCTGATTCCCTTGCCGAAGCCTGACAAAGACCACAAAAAAATTCAGGGATATCGAATTATAACCATGCAGAATACAGTAGGCAAGCTGCTGGAGAAGGTAATTGCCAGGAAAATATCAAGCCAACTAGAGAGGCAAGGTGTTTTCCCACCTACCCTGGGTGGGTAACGTCCAAAAAGAGAAACCTGGACCAATGCAGCAGTCTTTGCCCATGATGTCTATGAAGGTTTCCACTCAGGCACTGAAACTGTTGCTGCAGCGATTGATCTTGAGGACGCATACAACAGAGTACCACTGGATTTTTTAATGTTTCAGCTTCTTGAACTAAACGTAAGTCCATTCCCCCTTAGTTGGATCGCTGCAGCCCTCTTCCAACGGAAAGTAGTTTTTAGATGTGGCAGTTGGACTTCGGAACCAACAACAATATATCCTGGCCTACCACAGGGATCACCATTATCTCCGGTACTGTTCAACGCCTACACAGTGAGAATCACCAGTGAGCAGATCACTGGACCTGGCAGGACATTGTCATATGCCGATGATGTTTTAGTGTATCGTCAGGGTAAGGATAGAGAGGAGGTTGCTGTGGAACTACAAACCGAACTCAATCGCATAAGTACTTGGTGTGATGAAGCTGGGGCAATGGTCAACCCAACAAAGGCAACAGTGACTTGGTTCTCGTTGAATAATCATATTGTCAACACTCCAACACCAACTGTAATGCTGTGTTCAGAGACGGTGGAAAGAACGCAGGCAATGAATTACCTGGGGATACGGTTTGATCGAAGCCTTGCTTATAATGTGCACATAGACCAGGTGATAACAAAGGCCAAGCGGGGCTTGGCAGCGATACGGGTGATGGCGGAAGCAAACTGTGAGCAGCGCCATCTATGTCTTCTGTACGAGGGGCTGGTCATGTCTGTTTTGGAGTATGCAATGGCAATCCTGACTCTCAGCCATAAGCAGATAGAAAGGATGGAAAGGATACAGAATGAAGCTATGCGCATTATTCTTGGATGTACAAGAGATACAGCATGCAGGGCGATGCGCTACCTTCTTGATTTTCCAACCATTGAAGAGAGAATGCAAGTTTGCAGGGCACGCGCCTACCTCAGAATTAACGCAAACACACAGCATCCACTGCATAGTGAAATTAGGAAGGTGAAGGGCAGCAGGTTAAAAAGAGGACGGCCGTGGATGGGTCAAGCCGAAGACATTCTTCAACAGGTGTGTTCACTTTAGGACTTAGAACCTGGCGAGGAGTGGGTGCAAGTGCCAACAGACTTCTGCACATCCTTTTCAGTTTGCATCCAACTAGATAGAAAATGCAGACAAGAAAATCCGGCTGCTGTGGAGGCTGAAGTACAAGCGTTGATTTTCGAGAATTCGCTAGACAGTGACGCGGTCATCTACACAGATGGGTCGGTCGTCCGACATGTGAGAAGCTCATGGGCCTTTACAGCTCGGGCCGGAGGGAGAATTGTGAAGGAGGACTCTGGTGCTTTCACTGAAACCACAAGTAGCCTGACCATGGAAGTCATGGCAGTAAGTAAAGCAATAACATGGCTCGAGACACAGACATTCACTAGGGCTTGTTTCCTTAGCGACTCAATGAACATGATCAAGAGGATAGAGGAGGGGTCGATCCGAAGAGAATGGTTGCTGCCTCTGGAGCGGTCTCGGCTGGCAAAGATTAGTTTCATCTTCGTGCCAGGTCATGCGGGAGTACAAGGAAATAAGCGGGCTGACAAGCTCGCAGGTGAGGCTACTGTGGAGGGCGGACGCGCCATGGACCAGGCTGACATTCTGAATGCTCTACGAGAAGTGAGACTTTTGCAAGAACCAAGTGATGACTGTGAATCTACAACAATGGCCAGACTGCGAGAGCAGCAAATTAAAAGAGGGGTGGCCAAACAAGAACACTACGCAGGAAGCCAAAGAAGATTGATAAACCAATACAGAACTGGCGTCGTTAGTCGCTACACGCTGCGGGATTTGCTGAGGAGGGGATCCGAGCACTTATGGACTGAATGGTTCGATGTGCAACGAGGATGATCTGTCGACTAACTAACTAACTAACTAACTGCAATGGATCTCCAACACGCTCTCGCCTTGACTGTACATTCTATCAGGCTGATGTTCGTCCATCTCTTGATGCCATCTTCCTACGTGTATTGTTATCTACCTCTTGGTCGCTTGCCCTCAACCTCGCCATCCATGATTGTTTTTATAAAAGTGTTATGTCTTATAACGTGGCAGCAATGTTTCACTTGCCTCTTTTTTATTTCTTTCATCAACTCTTCTATGAAATACGACATATTCTTCTGTATATCCGCATCCTCAGGACATCTATTCGACTTTCTAATTGCTTGTTCAATGTCCAGGCTTTCGCGCCATATAGTAGTGTTGAATGTGCATAACATTTGAAAATTCTCATTTTTAATACGTTGTTAATATCTGTAGATGTCAATACTGATTTCATGTTGCTGAAAGTAATTTTGGCCATTCCTATTCTCTTTTTGATTTCTGTTTCACTTCTGCCATCAACTGTTATTAGATGCTCACGATAGAAGAAACTTGGTACTTGTTCTAATATCTCTCCGTTTACTGTGATAGTCATTGATGACCTCTCCCTTCCACTGCTAATTACACTAGTCAACAACCAAAATATACCGGATATGAAAATATCTGATGTTAACTAATTTTGGTGCGCTGAAAACGAAAATGACATTTACAAATGTTTATTGCCTCTATTTTTAAAGATATATGCTACTAGTTTACTTCATTAGGCCAATTTATATATGCGACGTAGCTGTTCCAGTGACTTAAAAGTTGGGCTATTTTTGCTTGGACTACAGGGTGAATACACTAAGTACTGTTGCTTTCTCTGTGAGTGGGATAGTCGTGCACGAATTGACCATTACATAAGAAGACATTGGCCAATCTGGCAATCATTGCAGCCTGGCAGTAAGAACGTTGTGAACCCAGAACTTGTCGACACCAGCAATGTTTTGTTTCCACCCTTGCACATTAAGCTGGGTGTCATGAAAAACTTTGTCATGGCAATGGGAAAAAACAGATCTTTTAAATACCTCATTAGAAAATCTCCAAGACTGAGTGAAGCTAAAATAGGAGAGGGAGTATTTGTTGGACCGCAAATTCGAAAACATCTTCTCGATGACGAGTTTCTTTGCGTATTGAATGGGAAGGAAAAAGCAGTATGGTTAGCATTTAAGTCAGTGGTGGACAATTTTCTTAGAAACAGCAGATCTGATAATTACAATGACATTGTAGAAATTCTCCTTCTGGCAGCAACATGTCTTTGAAAACTCATTTTGTGGATTATCATGTGTATTTCATTACATCAAACTGTGGAGCTGTCAATGACGAACATGGTGAACGTTTTCACCAGGACATTGCCACTATGGAGACCAGGTATCATGTCAGTTGGAGCCCTTCAATGCTTGTCGACTACAATAGGACTGCGACAAGAGACACCTTATCGAGTGACTACAAGAAACAAGTAAAGAGAGCCCAAACAGCGAGTGAATATTGACGGAATGTGTTCAAATGTGCCTTTGTAAAACATTATATGTGAACGTTAAATAATGTTGTTATTGCTTCTGTCATTTTCTGTTGAAATATCAATTAACTGAGTATATAACCACAATTTTGATATTGCTAAAGTAGAAAGACTAACTGTAAACCCCAGAGATTCAAATACGCATATATTATTTGTATTACTGTAATGTAAATTCATCATTAAAAACAAATAGAGCCATTTGGTGAATTTCATGATAATATTTGAAATCAGTATGTCAAAATCAATAAGAAATGGTGTAACTAAATTCTGATACAAATAACTTTTGAAATTTGTTGACTAGTGTTATCACAGTTTTCGTTTTGTGGATGCTATTATCTAAGCTACATCCTGCACTACGTCTGTTTAATTGTTCCACTGGGTGTTGTAACTCTTGCTCGATTTCTGCTAGTAGTAACACTATATCGTCAGAATACATAAGATTGTTTATGACTCTTCCATTGACGTTTAGTCCAGGCTGATCGACTTGTTTTAAAAAAATGTTCTGTGTATAAGATGAAGAAGCTTGGGGACAAAAAGAATCCCTGCCGTACTCCTCTTTTTATCCCTATGGGCGACGAATAATTATTTCACACATTACCGTGATTTAAATCACCCTTTACAGTGCCGCCTGATGCGACAGCCTCTCTGTATCACAGCACGGTACGGCCTTGCACCAGCATGTTGTGGCTTTTTGTGATTTCTTGGCAAGTTTACATTCAACAGTTTGCTATTGCTTTATGATCGACCGGGACTCATACCTTTGTATGAAAACCAATGCAAGGCTGTCTGCTTCCGAATGGCCCGCAGCTGTGTTTTGAACGCTGTATGCGGGATTGCGAATTGCGTCCGTAGCCCCTTCGCCACAGCGCCTACAAGAAACAAATGTAAAATTAGACCTAGACAGTCACGATTTTGTGGGCACGTTATGAGAAGGAATAAACTAAAGAATTCGCAACATTCGTCTCGGGAACCACATCTCAGCTGCTTCCAAATTCTTCCTAATTTGTTCATTTACATTCCAAAATTCACAGCCATACAGCAAAACAGGTTCTGAGAAGCATTTCAGCACTCTCATACATTCAATGATACGTGAATTATTGCATAAGATACTGTTCATTTTCTGAAATGCAGCTTTTGTTGTCCCTATTCTGTTCTTAAACGTTGTGTTGTGCATCTTCCATCTGACGTTGTAAATGCCTCCCCCCCCCCTTTTCCCTTTTTTTTTGGTTCGCATATCCTTTACAGGACATCGCTGTCAACATCAGCATCTTTTAGCTGATTTTTGATTTCTTGACAAGATTACGCTCAGTAGTTTGCCATTGCTTTCTAAGCGACCGCTCACATACCCCGTAAGTTACCAACTAGAAGAGAACCGCTACCGATTCTCGCGCAGGTTACGTTATACCCTAGGTATGTTATATTATTAACTTGGTTAAGAATGTTTCCTTCTGTTTCCATTTCACATTTTGGTGTCACCATTAGTTTTTTTGTTTTTTTTTTTGGAAATCACCATTGTTACTACTGTCTTGATATTCAAGGAGAGCTCTTTCTTTGCACGCTCTGTTACTGCAATGTCTATTAATTTTTGTAGATCGTTTACATTATCCGCCACCAATACTGTGTCGTCTGCATAGCGTAGATTGTTAGATTGTTTATAATATAACCTGCGATTAGTATTCCTGGCTTCTCTTTCCTCTCTCTCATTATTACTTCGCTTTAGAGGGAGAAGAGATCTGGTGACAAGACACATCTCTGTCGTACCGATAGCTTTATTTGTTCATAATTTTCCTCTATTTACCATTTTAATTGCTGCTACTTGGTACCAGTAAATATTCTTTATTATTCTGAGATCTTTCCCATCAATTTTTTTATCCTCCAATATTTTAATCAATTCATCATGTGTTACTTTATCAAATGCCTTGGTATAATCTATGAAACACAGATGTATGTCTTTCTGTGTCTCTATTGATCTTTCTGTTAGTGTTCGTAATGTACATATTGCATTGTTTGTACACTTTCCTTCTACAAATCCATACTGTTCTTCACCAATTTCCATTTTTTTCTTTCTTGTTCTTCTCATTATAATTCTGAGTGGACGCTTAGTGACATGTTTTATGAGGTAAATATTCCTTGGCACCTTGCCGTCTTGACAGACGATAGTTTGTGCTTTAAAATGGCATAATAACATTTACTTATGGCGGTAGAGCATGTGACTGATAAGGCCAATTTGCGCTGTAAATGTCCGTTCACATTGGGTGCATGTGAACACATGGTCATTTCCACCATCATGCACCATCTTACGTCTCAAACGATCGGTGTGTGACTTATCTGCAATAATTTTCTCCTTTGTCTTTATTCCATTTCTGATGTTTGCCCTCCATGCAACACGTTCAGCGGCGACTTGCTCCCAATGTGCATTATCAATGCCTGTATCAATCATGTCCCGCTTACACACATCTTTGTATCGTAGTAGAGGCCGACCCTGAGATCTCTTACCCATCTGTAATTCACGAAAAAAGATGTCCTTTGGTATTCTACCATTATCCATCCTCCTAAGATGTCATATCCATCTAAGTCTACGAAGACTGAGCATGGAATAAACTGTCACACAACCTGATCTTTCCAATACTTCAGTATTTGTGATTTTGTCTTGCCACTTAATACCAAGAATTCTTCGCAGACACCGCATATGAAAGCTATTTAAATGTTTCTCTTGTTGTGAGTACGTTGTCCATGTTTCACTGCCATAAAGAAGAGTACTAAGGACACAGGCTTGATAGACAAGGACTTTTGTTTTTGTAGTAAGCTTCCTGTTCTCTCAGACTCATTTTCTTAACCTGTTCATTGTTGTTGATGCCTTACCAATCCGGATGTTGATTTCCTGATCTAGGGATAATTTGCTATTTACCACTGATCCTACATATGTAAAATGGTCTACCATTTCTAGTTCGGCGTCGTCAATAAAGATTGATGGTACCCCCTGTGCACCTTGCGACATCAGGGATGGAGTTATTGCCTCTCCATAGCACAAAGCCTGGGCTAAAATATAGAGATCATGTGTTGCCCAAGCAGCATGATCCCTCTCTCGGCCTGCCTAGTTCACTCCAGAGAGAAGGTAACACCCCTACATCTGGAACAAGACAAGCTGCAGAAGCTGCCGGATCAGCAAAGCAATGCTCTGACTGTCCGCCTGTCGGAGCTTCAATCCTAGACCAGTTGCCAACCAAGGCTTAGGGCCTGGTCTGTCCTGCCATGACATTTTGTCTTTAGCTTGCATTTCCTCGAACCAGGGTAAGGCTTGTACTCTCCCAATTGCGCTCTTCCGCCCGAAGCCGTTGGCACAATGTGGGGTGTCGGGTTTGGTCAGCGCCGCCCAACGTTCGGCGCTAACAGAAAGCAGGTAGTACCGTCTACTGTTATACGGTAGCTCAGTCATATCTGACTAAGACCTGACTACAATGAGGTAAATATAACAATAGTATAAGTCCTATATGATGAATAAGTCACCATAAAACGTGAAGTAGACGGTAAGCTTTCTAGAACACGATCAAAAGTAACAAAATGGACGTGAGCAGGCAACTCGCAGACACAATTATGATCATGCCGATAAGCGTGGTCTGTCATGTTTCGCCATTTCACACGATCACCAGAGTCGTGGATCAGCTCTGTGTTTGTGTCTCGGCCAGCCACGTAGCCAAGCCATACAGGTATTTACTTCTCTGTCTTCCCCTTGTTCTTTTCCCCCAATCTTGTAAGTTGTCACCAAGTTCTCCAATTTCTTCTCATAACGTGTCCGAAAAATGTTGTAACTGTGCTTCTAATTTATATAATCAGTTTACGGTTCTCATTTGTTTCATGTAGGACTTGGTCATTTGTTTTTCTGTCTCGACATAGTAATCTTTGCACTTTCCTCAGAAACCACAACTCCAAAGCCATAATATGTTTTTCAGCTTGTCTGCTCATTGTTCACGCTTCACATCCATTCACAAGTACAGGTTATATGTAGAACTTCAATACTATTTTTTCTCGTTGCAATTTACATTTTTATTAGTTAGTGCCATGGAGAGACTGTGTGTCTAGTTGATTGCAGCTGTAAAGTCGGATGCCACGGAGTGTTTGGGTTGCTCGATTGATTGATTCTTGACTCACTCTCAAATTGAGTGCTGATAGAGAGCTGCATGGTTAGGTAGATACTGCTACTCTTGATTTACACAGCAATCCCGTTGCATTTTTTACTTTGATAATTGATGGCAGGAAGCGCGTGCTGATTTACACAAGGCCTG
Organism: Cepaea nemoralis; assembly: GCA_014155875.1. NCBI lineage: Eukaryota > Metazoa > Mollusca > Gastropoda > Stylommatophora > Helicidae > Cepaea > Cepaea nemoralis. The sequence continues at coordinate 84,885 of JACEFZ010018580.1, forward strand.
ACTGTACAACACATAGATCTCTGAGGCCATGTGCGCTAAGATAACTGGACGACACTATCATCTCGACCTCGGTGACATCTTTCCTTCTGCTTTAGCTGGCCATTAAGCTTTTCTATCTTGGACAGTCTATACTCATTAATTACTTAGAATGAAAACAACATAGCTTGCTAAACAGAACAGCGGTGTAGTTTTTCGCAGTCTATTTTACTCACACGATACATAAGACGCAGTCAATAACATAATCATCTGTTCCACACAAAGGTTCACGAATATACGAAACACTGTTCAAACATCACAATTCTACAGAGCGGCATAGTGTGTGGCCGTTGCTCTGTTGACGAGGACTAGTTCCAACACCGAAAGAAGTCCAAGTCTAACTGATTCTCAAGTGACGTTTTATTCTCATCCCAAAACGTCCAGTATAATTTTCTCGAGTTTGTGAACAATGTCGTGATAGGTCACGTCGCACGGTCTCCCTTTTGTCGACAGCGCTTAATACATCTCATGCCTTGTCCCCAGCCTGTATCAACAGGACTATGGCACTTCACTCCCCCTTAGGTGGAAAAAACAATTTGAAGAATTTTTTTTATTCTTCACCAACTATTCTAAATTCTACTTTGAAAACTTTGTGGAATCAAAATTCCTGCTTTCTAGAAGAAATATTCTGTGAGACTATTGTTTACATCTTTAAATACTTCAAATCTCTTATCTCAATATCGTAGTCAGTTTGTTATCATTGAACTTTGTAAAATAAAGCTTCACTTGGTCGTCTCAGCTATGTCATTCAATATATAGCATCTTGCTAGTTTGTAGCGTCATTGGTGGTCCTACCACTATGACCATAACTCAGTATCATCTACTAAGTTGCCAGCATAGAGCCTAAGTCTACCAGGATTTCTAAGGTGTATTCCATCCATCATGTGCCATGCCGATAAGCGTGGGCAGTAATGTTCTACCATCTCACTCGATCACCAGAGTCGTGGATCAGCTCCGTGTTCCTGTTTCGACCATGCCATGCGGCCAAGCCATCCAGGTATTTACTTCTCGATCTTCACCTTGGTCTCTTCCCTTCGATCTTGCCAGTTTTTACCAAGTTCTCCAAGTCATTTCTTCTCATAACATGTCCAGAAAATTTTGACTGTCTACGTCTAATGACTCTAATCAGTTTAAGATCTTCATTTGTTTCTTCAGGGACTTGTTCATTGGTATTCTGTCTGTCCATGGTATTCTTTGCATTTTCCTGAGAAACCACATTTCCACAGCCATCAGATGTTTTTCAGCTTGGCTGCTCATTGTCCACGCTTCACATCCATACAAAAGTATAGGTTCTATGTAGCACTTCAACACTCTTTTTCTCGTTTCAATTGATAACTTTTTAGGGGTCAGTATGTTTTCCATATTGCAAAAGGCTATTTTCGCAACTGCAATTCTTGTTCTAATCTCTTCGAAGCATCTTCCGTCAGATGTTATGACTGTTCCGAGATAACTGTATCGATTCACTTGCTTAAGAATATGCCCATTTACTCGTATATCACATTGTGGTATTTCCTTCTTCCCAGTGACGACCATAATCTGTGTCTTCTTACTATTCAGTTCTAACCCTAGTTGTTCACTGTGTGCAACAACCGCATCTACTAAATGTTGCAGGTCCTGTTCATTGTCTGCAATCAAGACTGTATCATCTGCATATCTAATGTTATTGATGTATCGTCCCCCAATGTTGATTCCTTCCATATCTTCTATATTTCTGAAAATATTCTCACTGTACAGGGAAAAAAGATCTGGAGACATTACACATCCCTGTCTCACACCTCTTTTAATAGGCTGATATTGGCCTACATCGTTCTCAATTCTGATGGCAGCTTGTTGTTTCCAATATATGTTTTTTACACGTCTAAGGGATTTTCCATCAATTTGTAGATCTTCAAGCATCCTTATCATGTCGACATGTCTCACTTTATCGAAAGCCTTTGTGTAGTCAATAAAGCAAAGATATAGATCTTTGTTTGCTTCTATAGAACGTTCAATTATTGTTCTCAGTATATACACAGCATTTACTGTACCCTTGCCTTCTACAAACCCACATTGTTCTTCTCCTATTTCCGGTTGTATTTTCTTCCTAACTCTTTGCATGATAATTCTCAGCTAAATCTTCGTGATGTGGCTCATTATACTAATTGTTCGATGTTGATCACGCTCCAAGGCTCCTGTCTTATTCGGGATTGCAATAAATATAGAATTACATAATTCATGAGGTATATCTCCAGTATCGTATATTGCGTTCAGCAGACTTGGGACTTGGTCTATTCCATATTCTTCTAAGGCTTTGATCATTTCTATTGTGATGTTATCTGTACCCGGAGTCTTGCCAGTTTTCATATGGTTAAGGGCATTCTGAACTTCCATCTTCAATATTGATGGTCCTTCATTATTATTTCGAAGATCATATTGTTCTTCTTTTGTATCATCATAAAGGTCTTTCACATAATCTGACCATGCATGTCAAATCTTATCTTTTTCTATTATAATTTTGCCATCTTTGGTTTTTTTTAGGCAACCCGTTGATGTGTGTGTTCTTTTGTTAGTGATGTTGATTATCAATAAGACCGCAGTACATGATATTTTTTGCATGTGTAAAGAAGGTAGTTTGCCATTGCTTTCCTTTCTAGCAGTGACCATACTGGTCGATGACCGTAGCCATTGTCTCCCCCCCCCCCCCCCCCCCCAAAAAAAAAAAAAATAGAGATCCTCTGCCTACCGTCGTGAAGCTAGAGACCATAACCTACAACTATCTGTTGGCTACTCTTCAACTTCATCCACCACCTGCAAACATGGCTTCACGTAACCTGATCGGGGGGCTAAACGGGTACTCCACCTTTCCCAAGGGTGTCCCGTAGGCTAGCGGATGGAAGGAGGCACCTTACCTCTCCATTGATAGGGAATACCCCTACCCCGCCACCCCATGCAACTTGGTCATAATATTTTAAACATACTTCTTCAAATACTTTAACATGTCTTGTGGAACAAGCATCTTCCTGGCTTACAACACAGAAGTAAAAAAAACAAAAATAATATTTATGTCGGACATGCCTTTTCTATCTACCCCTATGTAGATGACGTGTACCCACAGCGTATGGGAGGGCTGGGCTAACATTACTATGAGTTTCAAAAGGTCCCGTGGCCTCCCCATAGTCGTTTCTCATTTATCATAAAGACAAACATTCCCAAACCTATCTAGGCCATTACGCCCGAATGAGGGTACTTGTGTGTCCGGGAAGTGTCTTGCTCCCACGTCTTGTTGTTCTAATTGTTGACAATTGTTTTCATTCACCTCTGGCGTCGTTGACTCAGCGCAAAGCATATCCGATTGCTGTTAGCAGTTTGTTTTTCTCTCTGACTGCTTTTCTCAAACCTGAGCGTATCATTCTGCTCAACCTGTGATAGCTTTGAAGTTCCTGTTGACTCAAAAGATTGTCAGATAATAATCTAATTTTTTTTTTAAAAGTTGTTCTAAATTTTGAAAAATTATTATTTTTATGAAACCAGACTTCTTAGAGTGTGTAACTATAATATATAACTAATATATCAATGAACTACTTAATTTCTAAAATAATAAATGATAATTTACAAACCAATCTTTCATTTAATTTTCACAATCAGAATATACAAATAAAATTAATAATAAAATCGTGTATATTTAATAATAATACTTATGTTCATAATAATGTATTACCATATTTCTATTTTATAAGCAAAATAAAATAAATTTCTTTACTGAATAAATCAATTGGTAATTAATTTGAATATGTCACCTACTTATACTTACATAACAATATAATAACTCTTTCAATAACTCGTCTTTTTTTCTGGAATAACTCTTAAATCTTCATGTATGACTTTGTGGCACAACGAATACAAGTTAATAGCATATAATACGAAAACAAAATATTTACATTTCACAATGCCACCACACATGAGTTATTTCTATGCATCACTATGCACCATCATGATACCTTTCAGCCGTGCCCAATATAAACCACTTAGTGATACGCGACACATACCTATAAAACTGACTTACAAAATGTTAATTATCAGTTTTTGATGTTACGTCTTCCAGTGGTGATTCCTCTCAAATCTTGTAAATTTCTAAACATATTTTCATGGTATAGGGAAAAAAAGATCTGGAGACATTACATATTCCTGTCCCACACCTCTCTTAATAGGTTGATATTGATCAACTCCATTATTAATCTTTATGGCAGCTAGTTATTACCAATATATGTTATTTACAGACACTTTGCAGAAATCATAACCAGGACTGATGAGGGCGATGTACCGGAGTATAAGTTTAAGCTGAGTTACTCACATTTGCCAGTTTATGTTGGTGAGTATGAGGTTTACACTACATCAATGTGTTTTCCTTTGCTTCTTTCCTGGGAAATAAGGACGGCCGGAGTGGTACTGATTGTGGTAAGATGACCCAATTCGCGTGTCTTCTCAGATGGGAATTCCCAGTAGGCCGGGTTTAGCAGAGTTGTTTCCCTCACAGGCTATCTATAATTCGGGGGAATCCAACTAGCTCCGTCCTGTCAAGACCTTCCTCGAACAGTCGCGTGAATGATCGGTTGGGTTGGCGAAATACACCCACCCACCTGGGACCTCACTCAACAGGAGTTTCTAGGGTGAATTGACTTTCTCCGAGAACAGCAGAGTTCTCGAGTGTCGAGTGTTCCACGCAACTCAAACGGCTGGCCTTGTTTGAGTCAGTCGCACTATTGCTGTCAACTAGAGCGGATGCAGCATCTGTCCATTATTGTCTTCGCGGAGCTTGTCAGCGCCCGACAATGAGATGGATGAAATCTGCTGTCACTCTCACTCTAAGGTAAATGAAATATTACTTAGTTTCTGTTCATACCGAGCCTCATTACCTGAATGTAAATATTGATATCGCGCTGTGTTCGCCGAACCGGCGTCATTAATATTAAGTAACATTATCGATCACGCAGGGGTGTAAATTTAGGACACGGCTGTGTGTTAATTTCCTCCGTTCTAACTGTAATACTACAATATTGTGTGTATATTTAGGACTATAGCCAAGTCCTTTTGCACAGGCAATGTGTTGCTAGATAGACATCATATTTGTGTGTTGTTAGAATCCACATGTATTAGCGAAAGCAGTAGAATTGCTGTGAAAATAGCACTGCTAGTTCTGAGTGTCCTCTTCGTTGGATTGCTGTGAAATTAGCACTACTAGTTTTGAGTGTCCTTTTTGTAAATAGGGTAATATTACGCATAACATGTAAGGTGACCTATATGTTTATTGATTAAGTAGCAGTGGTGTGCTACATTCTCTGTGTATATGGTGCTGTGGTATTTCAAGAGAATGTGGTGTTATTCATTTTCAAAAGGGAGGTGAAGCTAATTGATTTCCATGTGAATGTGGCAGTGCTGTATTTCCAAGGAAGTGGTGCTGTGTATTTTCAGTGATTGAAGTAGTGCTTTATTTCATGTGGGATCATGGTGCTGACGTTACTTACAAGTTCGGAAGGAACGGCGTACGACGCATAGCATCCAAGTGCATTAGCATGTGTAACGAGGACGAGTATTCGAACGGAACATTCAATGACTTACTTTAATCCACTCTCTAAGCCTTATCCTGATAGTTGGGGACACATCTACTAGGGGTAGGGTGATAAATAAAAGGGCTTTGATACACTTGCAGAGAGACATCAGGAATTAGGGGATGAATTACTTGGTGTCATTCTAAAAGGGAATTGATTGGCCTAACAAGCCATTGAAACCGTTCATACTTTGACCACAGCTAATCTGGGGTAAGGGAATTTGGGGGGGGGGGGGTGGATTTCAAACCAGCTACATGGGATGGAACTACATACTCTTTGCCTCTCAGGAGGAGAGGGTTAACATTGAGGGGTTCTCTATGCTCTGGGACGGGGATCACAGAAGAGAAGCTACTGCTTGATTATTGATTTATTGATGATTATTGATGGATGATCGAATAATTTCTTGATTAATGGCTTAATTGGTTGATTGATTGTTTAATTATGATGAGGAGGAGGAACTGTCCAGGCGGATACCTCCATAGGAAAAACCACTACACTTAAATATGAGTTAGGTGTATAATATGGTTGATGATGGATGAAGGAGAGGGATAGCACAAGGTGGAAGGATCTGATGACCAGGGTCAGACGGACAACACCGGTACTTTCGGGACCTGTGCTTCCCAGACGACCTATTCGAATGGCTATCTAACAACTGATGCACCCGCATGCGGGAACTTCTTGGTGATAGAGAAGATCCAATATCTCTTAATTATAGGGTAATACATTTCTGATTGCATGTGAAACTGTTTATGTGCATATGTGTCACAGTTGTAGCCGAATGCTCTCACCGACCTACTTTTTTCAGGACTGGCCTTACAGATGGTGCTCATGAAATAGTACTATAATGGAATAATGTGGAGCAGCTCACTCCAGTGAAACCGACTACGATTTATGGTGTTTTCTTACTGGGAGCACTCCTACGAGTTATTCGACTGTCAGAGCAAACCAGTGAATAGATTGATGAGATATAGCTGCCCGTACAATCGGATGCAGCCGTTGAGAGTCCAACGAGGTCTAAGTTGAATGATCCAGATGGGATCTACAAACTGCTCATCAAACTAGGTTTTATGTTGCTTTGATTCCTCAAGATGACACCAGACTCTATTGCCCAGAGTGAAGACTTATAGTGTAAGTGAGGTCACATTAGTCATGTTGAGTATCGCCAAATTGACAATAGTTATTCCTAAACGGCGATGGAACTTCGAAGTCTTTTCTGAACCAGGTGGGTCTATTAGACATTGTTGACTGTGGGGAGTGACCAAGCTACAATGTTGTGCTGCAGTTGAGAATATCCGAGGGGGGCACCTAGAGCCTTAGGGTCACCCTTTTCAGACAGTTGTGTGAATCATGTGGCGTTAGTAACGTCACCGGGTGACGGCAGCAGTGAACATTGTGGTTGTGACATTCTGGTGTTGAACATTAGAATGACCATTCAAATTTAATAATCACTAGGGACTTTGAGGACGCAGGAAGTGACCACACCTTGGAAGTTCGCTGTGCCTGGAGATATCCCGGTTAGTGCACTGCAACGACCGGACGTAGGCACGGAACAGACCTCACACACTGCCTGATGAACTATGGATCATCTCTAGCTCTTCTCGTCTCTGTTCTTTAAGCTGTGTATATAGACCTATTTTCTTCCCGGCTTTTCAGGCTTTGAACTCTGGATTATCTTGTTTAATAAACTTTGATTTTGTTACATTGTCTTTGAGTGAGGGTACGACTGTTGTCTGGTCCGAGCCCCTGTGGGTGGGGTCCATAGGTGGGAAAGGTGGAATCCCGACTCGGTGGGGTGCCAGTAGACGGATAATCCTTGTGAGGTGGTCAGGGCAGGGCAGGACGGGAGATAGAAGTGTACCCTACCTGTCAAAGCCCCATGGGTACTGGTACACTGATTCATCATCAGCATGTGCCATGCCGATAATCGTGGGCTGTCATGTTTCGCCATCTTACATGATCTTTAAAGCATGGATCAGCTCTGTGTTCTTTTCTCGACAATGCCACGTGGTCATGTCATCTAGATATTTACTTCTCTGTCTTCCTCTTGTTCTTTTCCCCTAAATCTTGCCAGTTGTTACCAAGTTCTCTAGGGTATCACGTCTCATAATGTACCCAAAAATGTTGATTGTCTAAGTCTAATTTCTCCAACCAGCTTACGGTTTTCATTTGCTTCTTGTAGGACTTTCTCGTTGGTTTTTCTGGCTTTCCATTGTATTCTTTGCATTTTCCTCAAAAACTACATTTCCTCTGTCAGATGTTTTTAGCTTGTCTGCTATTTGTCCACGTCTCACATCCATACAAAGGAACAGATGACTTTAAGACTCTTTCTCTCATTGCAATTGACATCTTTTTATTGGTCAACATGTTTTCCATCTTGCAAAAGGCTACCTTCGCCACAGAGATTCTTGTTCTAGTCTGTTCAAGGCACCTCCCTTCAGATGTTATGACTGTTCCAAGATAAAGGTTCATATTTACTTGTTTAAGAATTTTCCCATTAACCAGTATATCACATTGTATCTTCTTATGATTTAATTCTAACCCCAGTTAGTTCACTGATTACATCCCCCATTGAGTGCCGATTGGTCTAAAACAGATGGAGATATCATCGTATGTGCACACAGCTATGAGAGGTAACTAGCGAGCCGATTGGTTAACAGACATGACAGTCATCAAGGGAGGAAGGGCAATGGATGGGCGAGACATCATCAATTCCAAGAGACTCCTGACGAACAGATGACTTTAAGGACACCTGAGGATCTGCATCCTTGTCCAGAGTGAGAGAGATGGGAGTGAAGCTGAGAGGGAACAAAACATTTGATTAACCAACGCAGAACTGATGCCATCAGTCGATTTACACCGGCGGAGTTGTTAAGAAGGGGATCAGAGCACTTATGAACTTATCCGCATTGAAGTGATGGCAATTCTCACAAATCACTAACTTTGTGTCTGAAATATGTAAATGTGCACTGGAAAAGTGCACACGTTCAGTCCAGACAGAAAAGAGTGTAAAGAGGAGACGAGAGATAGGGAGAGAGAGAGAGAGGGAGAGAGAGAACGAACGAACGAACGAACTTTATTTTCAAAGGGTAACAAATTGGGCAGGCACAGAGGCCCGTCTTACATTCGGCCCTTCCAATCTCTCAACTTTCGTTCATCAGTGCATAGTGCATTCACATAGGAACAAAAAAAAAACATTGTCAAATGAATGTTGTAAACATAAACAATGCATGTTACCATGTTATGAGACAAACCCCCACCCACCAACCCATCCCCTATCCATCCGCATGTTCCCTACACACACATCCACCACCCAACCAAACACATACCCACAGACACATACATTCCCCCATCCATCCACCCATCCCCCAACCCACACATTCCACACACACACCCCCACATACATCATCTCCCCACCCACACACACGCATCTCCCACCCACCACACATTCCTCCACACACATCCTCTACCCACCCACACACAAACCCAGGCAAACATGCATGCATCCACCCATCCATCACCCACACACACATCCCCCACCTTCACACATCTGCGCACCCACACGCACACATCCTCCACCCATCCCATAACCTACCAACACTCACCCACCCACATATCCTCCACTACCCACCCACACACCCCAACCACTCAGCCAAACACACATCCCCAACCACATATCCAACATCACACACACATATTCCCGCCAACTCACATATCCTGCACCAACCCACACACAAAATCCGCACCCACCCACACATCCCACACACACACACACACACATCCTCACCAACCCCATCCTACACACACTCACCTTCCTACACATCCTCCACCCACCCACTCGCCAACCACCCCCTCCCCCGCGGACGTGTTTTCACATGCTCTCTCGATGTTTGAATATTTCAACAAGTTTTACTTAATTCAATCGCGATGCTGTGTATATCATTGTGTTCGTTCTAAAAGTGGATTTACATACTACTCAACACTTCAATTTTATGTGACCGTTTATTTAGTGAAATGAGGGATTCTTTGTGATATGTGATGGTAAGAGCACCCAATTTTGAATGTTACCAATTATCGATTCACGTCAACATGAGAATTAGCCATGCGTGGCTAACAAGTGATAATCACCACGCACGCCCTATAGAAGGGCCGGCGCTTTTATTTACTCCATTATTGTGCTCGTTTTAAAACCGAATTTACACACTCTCAACTGTCAAGTTTATGTGACTGTTTTTTTGTTTTTTTTTTAGTGAAATGAAGGGCACTCTTCCGAATTCCGGTCCCAAATAGATCCGCAGTGAATAGGTCAGGGGTAAGGGTTAGGGTCAGTGTTTAGTTAACAACTAACCCTAACCCTTAACCCCTGACCTATTCACTGCGGAACTATTTGGGACCGGAATTCGGAAGAGTGCCGAAATGAAGATTTCATTGTGATACGTGAGGGTAAGAGCATCCATTTCTGAACTTTTACCAATTATCGATTCACGACAACGTGAGACTTAACTATGTGTGACTAGCAAGAGATAAACGCCACGCTCGATCTACAGAAAGGCCTGAGTTTTATTTACTCCTTGCCTTGTCGAGCTGCCTATATTGCCAACATGTCCTCTAACTTACGATCATCAACTGTGTCAAAGCGATGTGAAAATGTAAATAAGCGATGTGAAAATGTAAACAAAAACAAGACGGGACAAACGTTAGTTAGCACGCCAGCTCAACGACTGAATCGATCATCTTCATCGCCAACATCCATCACGTTGTCTAGTGAACAATCAGACACTGATTTCCAGCTGGACAAACAACACAATTCACCAGCTCAATATTATCAATCTAGCACATCACCTTCAAAGACGCTTTCTTCGGCCGAAACTCAGAGCCACAATGATTGTCGTGAACTAATTCAGGCTTTGGAGACGAGGTTAAAAGATTTTATTACCAGCAACACCACTAATATTATTGCGGAGTTTAAAAAAGAAAACATTCTTCTTCGAGAGGAAATCCGAATCCTTAAAGAAGAGAAGGAGACTTTTAAACATCCATACATGCCTTGAAACTAAAGCGTGCACAGTCATTTCATAAAAGTGCACAAACAGAAAGTATCCATGGTGTTGTAGATGCGTGTGTTACCATTGAATGTTCATCACATAATGACATCCAGACAGTTTCTACAAGCAACAAAACCACCACTAAACTTGTAGAACGCACACCATCTATCTACCCCATCGATGTGCATATCAGCAACAGGTTCCAGGCCTTAAATGTAGACTCTCCAGCAGCAGACTTGGAATCACAGAGCTCAGTCGTTACCACTACTGGATATCAACAACCAACGCAAGCAAGCTATAATAAACAAGAACACAAGAAAGACGACAGTGACAAGTGGCAACAACAGTCCAAACGGACACGCCAGCAGCGTGAAATAACCATAGATCACAGTGCAACACAAGTCGTCATTGGAGACTCCCTGATGAAGGAAATCTATAGTGATCGCATGTCATCTACTGACAGCGAATCAACTTCAATCTACCCTGTACCAGGCGGTGACATTGACAGGCTGACCGCTACACTGCGAAGATTCCAAGTGAACGACCGAATTAGGAGAGCAACAGTCCATATTGGTGTTAATGACATAATCTTATATATAAAAGGCGATCTCCGTCTGTCTGTCTGTCCGTATGTCCTTTATGCGCTCGCGAACGGCCCATCCGATTGAGATGAAATTTTCTACACGTCTTCCTTTCATTCCAGCGCAGCCCACTGTGATATTTTTTAGTGTGAAATCGGCTGCTTACCCAATCCATTTTTCATTATAATTTCATATATCTCAGGGGACCTAACTCTGTAAAAGTTATTTCAAGGGGAATAACTTTTCTGTATACCTTATAGTCATATTGTGGCATCGTTTTCAAAGATTTATAAACTCTTTGTCCATAGTTATGTACCGGCATATGAGTTATAATAAATAATGATACAATCTTTAAGGCATTTTCAAAGTTTTCATAAAAATAATGCATAATGCATAACATTGTAACTCATCTTTTTATGCTTAAAGAATAAATAAATAATAGTTACCTTATCTCTATCAAGTTTGAAGATTTTATATTTCTTTACACTGTCGCCAACTCTAAGAAGACATGGAACAACTTCAGCCATTATTACATCTACAGGCATATGCGTTATATTCCTCCTCCTCCTCCTCCTCTCCCCTCCTCCACCTCCTACCCTCTTCCTCTTCCCCTCCCCCTCCTCCCTCTCCCTCCTCCATCCTCCTCTTCCCTCTTTCTCCTCCTCCTCCTCCCTCTTCCTCCTCCTTCCTCCTCCTCCTTCCTCCTCCTCTTTCCTCCTCCTCCTTCCTCCTCCTCCCTCTTCCTGCCTTTTTCTCCTCCTGCCTCCTCCTAATGACTCCTCTTCCTTCCTCCTCCCTTCTCCTCCTCCTCCATCCTCCTCCTACGTCCTCCCCCTCCTCCTCCTTCTCCTCCCTCTTCCTCCCTCCTCCTCCTTCTCCTCCCTCTTCCTCCCTCCTCGTCCCCCTCCTCCTCCCTCTTCCTCATCCCTCCTCCTCCCTTCTCCTCCTCCCTCCTCATCCTCTCTTCTCCTCCCTCCTCCTCCTCCCTCTACCTCCTTCTTCCTCCTCCCTCCTCCTCCCTCCACATCCCTCCTCCTCCTCCCTCTTTCTCCTCCTCCCTCCTCATCCTCCCTCCTCCTCCTCCCCCTCCTTCTCCTCCCTCCTCCTCCCTCCTTCTCCCTCTTCCTCCTCCCTCCTCCTCCCTCCTCCTTCTCCCTCCGCCTCCTCCCTCCTCCTCCCTCCTCCTCCCTCCTCCTCCTCCCTCCTCCTCCCTCTCCTCCTCCCTCCTCCTCCCCCTCCTCCTCCTGCATTCTTCTCCTCCCTCCTTCTCCCTTCTCCTCCTCCCTCTTCCTCCTCCCTCTTCCTCCTCCCTCCTCACTCCTCCTCCCTCCTCCTCCCTCTTCCTCCTCCCCCTCCTCCTCCCCTCCTCCTCCCACCTCCTCCTCCCTCCTCCTGCCTCCTCCTCCTCCTCATCCTCCTCCTTCCTCCTCCTTCCTCCTCCTCCCTCCTCCTCCCTCCTCCTCCTCTCTCCTCCTCCTAATCCCTCCTCCTCCCTACTACTCCTCCTCCTTCCTCCTCCCTCCTCTTCCCTCCTCCTCTCTCCGCCTATCTCTTCCTCCCTCCTACTCCTCCCTCCTCCTCCCTCCTCCACCTCCCTCTTCCTCCTCCCAGCTCCTACTCCTCCTTTTTCTTCTTCTTCTGCTGCTGCTGCCGCTGCTCCATTTACCCAAGTTAATTGTTGGGGAAGATGTAAAGATCTTTCAAGTGCTCTTTCTAATGCTTTTTGTAAGTTGGTCTTCGTTTATCTAAGGTTGTTCTAACTGCAACCAATAAATGATTAGACAGACAGACAGACAGACAGACAGACAGACAGACAGACAGACAGACAGACAGACAGACAGTCGGGAACGGGAACTTATATGACTACTTATATGAATTAAATGAGATGCTCCCCATCAGGGGCTGGGCGAAGCCGGGCCGGATCAGACAGACAGATAGACAGACAGACAGACAGATAGATAGTCGGGAACGGGAACGTGAGCTTATATGACTACTTATATGAATTAAATGAGATGCTCCACACCAGAAGCTGGGCGATGCCGGGCCGGGTCAGACAGACAGACAGACAGACAGACAGACAGACAGACAGATAGTCGGTAACGGGAACGGGAACTTATATGACTACTTATATGAATTAAATGAGATGCTCCCCACCAAGGACTGGGCGAAGCCGGGCCGGGTCAGCTAGTGGATAATGAAATCATCAGCACCTCACAACTAGCTACATTGGAGGTGCTGTTGCGGAATAGATTTCCAAAATCATCTTTGTTTATTTCATCTATCATTCCAACATGTTACGGGTTCCAGCGTCGTACTGCCGATGCTGCTAATCTAACGCTTTACAAATTTTGTAACAATAATAACATTAATTTCATAAATAACACCCCTTACTTTGCGTCACCGTCCGGAGCCCCTAAGAAAAAACTATACAGGGATTAAATACATTGTTCCAAGCTAGGAAGTAGCTTCCTAGCGAAGAACATAAAATATCCCGAACGTGCACAACAACCAGCACCAGTTACAGGAGTAAACCGAACTTCACCTCCGGCAACAGCCATCTCACTGTGTTCAGAAAACACTCCTTCTCTTCCCACACCACCCTTGCCTGTACCCCAGGAACACAATGTCGTGAATAGCAACCCAAGCTCCAATCCAAATGTTGCTAACTACGATACTTTGTTTCCTACCTTGCCCGTTAAACAGTCTTCCTCTATGATGTCAAAGGGGACACCGTTAAACAATGGTGCTGTGCCGCCGATGCCTGCTTCCAATGTAGGCACTTCCAGTGACACTCATAGTAGTCCCTCGCTGGACGGTAATCTACAACCCTATGAGTGAAACCGTCAACTTCAGCAGCTAATGCGATACAATCCTGCAGCCCTGCACCAAGCATTCATGATGTCACTCCAGGCAAGACATTTTCCTGTTCCCTCTAACAGCCTTAACTATTTCTAAATAAAGTTTCAAAATCCCTGCAATTTGTATACCACAAGCGACATCTTCCCTTTAGTTTGTAATGTTCGCCAATCACGATCAGTGGCTCAACAAAAATGGTCTATATATAGGCCATCTCAACATCTTTCATCTGCTCAACAAATTACTTGAGCTCTCGGTAATACTGTCCAAACAGTTCCACGTGTTTGGAATCACAGAAAGTCGTCTTAACCCTTTGTATCCTGAATTATTTTATCTATAACTTTCTTTCGACACAAAGAAAATGTATTGCGCATGCCCAGATCGCTTCCAAACATTCACGCCACCTACCTGGGAAACAAGCAATGTTATTTTAGATAGACCTTTAAGTACCGTCAGGATTCGTGATCAGATTGTAAACATATAGCCATTTGAAGTGAGTGGTACTTAAAAGTACCGTCAGTAAAGAAAGTAAATAACCGACTCCGAAATCTCACTTAAGGGGTTTAAAGTAATTCGGAAAGATGAAAATCAAAAATTAGAGACAGGTATTGCTGTATCCATTTCCATATCCCTCAACTGTTCCCGTAGAAGTGATCTCGAGACAGTAGGGATAGAATGTGTTTGGTTAGAGGTGAAGCCAGCCCGCCAACAACCGTTTCTCATTGGATACCTATATAGGAATCCTTGTGCCGGGTACAGTTGGTATGACTGCTTCACTACAATGATGGATAGAGTGTTTACAGCAGGTAGAGAAGTTATGATACTAGGTGACTTCAACATAGATATTAGTAAATCCAACCAGACATGGGACGATATCATTCTTTCTTACAATTTCAAACAACTAATAAACCGTCCCACAAGGGTTACTGACACATCCTCAACTATAATTGATCATATATATGT
Organism: Cepaea nemoralis; assembly: GCA_014155875.1. Taxonomy (NCBI): domain Eukaryota; kingdom Metazoa; phylum Mollusca; class Gastropoda; order Stylommatophora; family Helicidae; genus Cepaea; species Cepaea nemoralis. The sequence goes on from JACEFZ010018580.1 coordinate 99,948, forward strand.
TACTTGTCCAGATAATATTATTGAATGTTCTGTTCCTGTTAGTACAGTTAGTGACCACTACCCTGTATGTTGTACATGGTCAAGAATTGGGTTCAAATCTCTTAAACATAAACATGTAAGTATCAAATTTAGAAATTTTAAAGCATTCAACCAAGATTTATTTTTGCAAGACTTAAGAAAAGCAGCCCTTGATCACGTTTACCAACTTCCTGACCCGGACGATGCATTAGCTTTCTGGACGAAGACAGTCTACAATGTGTTCGATAAACACGTGCCAATCAAAGAAGTTCGAGTCAAAAATCAACATAAATCCCCATGGGTCACTAGTGAAGTTCTGGAAATTATGAGAGAGCGAGATACAGCACACAAAAATAAAGACTTCATCAATTACCGCAGACTAAGGAATAAAGTTAAATATGAAATTCGTAGGATAAAAAAAGACCATTTTAAAAATTTGATTGTAGATAATTCAAACAGTACAAATATATGGAAGGCTATTAACTTGCTAACCAATAAGAAACGCCCTACAGAATCAGCAATACCAAATTCTATAACATGCGATGAATTCAGTTGGTTCTTTCAATCAGAAATAGAGAATCTAAAGTCTTCAATACCAGACTCATCGTGTAATTTAAGTTCACTGGCATCATTCTGTGAGGAGAAGTGCACCAGAAATATTCCCCCTGAGATTCCTTTAATGTCTGTTGCAGACGTTTATAAATATCTCTTAAACCTCAAATCAACAAACTCACACGGCCTAGATGGTATCAGTAATAGAATTCTTCGTTGTGCTGCACCAGTCATTAGTGAGTCCTTAACGTTCATATATAACCAGTGCCTGGCCAAAAACTACTTTCCATCTGCATTTAAAATTGCTAAAGTGTTTCCGCTAATTAAAAATGGCTCAATCGATAATAGCGTTTTGGGTAATTATAGACCTATTTCCTTACTATCGTCGCTATCAAAACCACTAGAAAAACACATTCATAAAATAACGTTACACCATTTAATTAACAACGATCTAATAATTAACAGTCAATCTGGGTTTCGACCTAAATATTCTTGCCATAGTGCTCTAACAAAAATGACCGATAACTGGCACTTAAACATCAACAACGGTAGAATTTGTGGAGCGGTGTTTGTAGACTTTAAAAAAGCTTTTGATATGGTAGATCACGATATTTTAATTAGAAAACTAAAACAAATGAAGATAAGTACCAACATGGTGAACATAATTACGTCATTTCTATCCGACAGACAACAAGTCGTGTCCTTCAATAACTGTCTATCAAGACCCACACAGCTTAATATTGGTGTGCCTCAGGGCTCAATACTAGGTCCGCTGCTTTTTGCAGTTTATATTAATGATCTTCCTTTATATATCAATACAACTTGTGATCTATTTGCAGACGACTGTACTATATATACTAGTCAAGAAAACCGTAGTGAATTAGAGAATTCTTTACAAAAGGAACTCGATAATCTTACTAGATGGAGCAATGAAAACCGCATGCAAATTAACATCGACAAAACCAAATCCATGCTAATAACGACCAGACAAAAACTACAGACACTAGCCATAACTGGATCACCGCTCGAACTCCGCATGGGCACGTTACCTATAGTTAATGTGAATGAACATAAAACACTAGGTCTTTTAATTGACAGCCATTTGAGCTGGAGCTCTCATGTTCACGTTCTTACCAAGAAAATAGCACAAAAAGTTTACCAACTTGCTAAAATTCAGCACTTCCTGGACGAAAGCACACGAAAAATATTCTATACATGCTATATCCAATCACATCTCGATTACTGTTCCACAGTTTGGGATGGTTGCCCTAAATCTAATTTAAAACGACTATGTTCTCTACAAAACCGCGCTATTCGTCTGGTTTCTGGCATAAAGCACGTTGAAAGTAATAATTTGTACAGTCATCTAAGACTTCTACCACTTCAAAAGCGCTTCCTTTTCAACAAAGCCAAATTAGTGAACAAAATTATATCTCAAAATACCCCAGAGTATCTTCTGCCGCTGATTCAATCTAATGCAATGAACAGCAAGCGCCTAAATTTGTTACATGTCTCAAAGCCTAGATTGGACCTATACAAAACATGTTTCGCCTATTCTGGTGCTCACTTATGGAATGATCTGCCTCCAGATCTGAAAACTCCAATGAGTCCCTACACATTTAACCGAAAACTCTTTCAATACTTAATCCATACCGACTATATGCCACCATAATTCATTTACTGGTATAATTGTTCATTATAATCGTTCATTATAATTGTTTAACTATAATTGTTCACTATATATGTGTGTGCGTGTGGGAGCGAGAGAGAGAGAGAGAGAGAGAGAGAGAGAGAGAGAGAGAGAGAGAGAGAGAGAGAGAGAGAAAGTGGGTGTCAGAGAGAGTGAGAGAGTGAATGTGTGTGTGCGCACGTGCGTGCGTGTGTGTGGAGAGAGTGATTGAGCGAGAAATGGTAGGGGAATGTGTCAGTGCATGCATTCGTACGTGTATGTGTGAGAGTGAGTGAGGGAGTGTGTGCGTGCGTGCATGCGTTCATGCGTATGTGTATGTGTGAGAGAGTGTGATTGAGAGAGTGAGTGTGTGTGTGAAGGATTGTGTGTGAGAGAGTGAGACAGTGCGAGAGTTGATGTGTTAGTGTGTGTGTGTGTGTGTGTGAGCGCGCGCATGCGTGTGAGTGTGTGTATATGAAAGAATACAGAGAGAGAGAGAGAGAGAGAGAGAGAGAGAGAGAGAGAGAGAGAGAGAGAGAGAGAGAGCTGAGCAGATGCATGTCATGTAACACGCATGTTATGTAACACGCGAATCCATATGTTTGTGTATTCTCATCTGTCATATTATCAGTTAAATACCATTTGATTTTATCATGTATAATATAAACTTATGTACATTACTGTAGTTTGAGTGAGAGAGTCAGTGAGTGTGAATGAGAGACAGAATGAGTGAGCATGAGAGTGAATGTGTGTGTGTGTGTGTGTGTGTGTGTGTGTGTGTGTGTGTGTGTGTGTGTGTTCTCTGTGTGTATCTCTGTGTGTGGGAGCATCACTATGTTTACGTCACATACTTTTTATGTTCACATTTTTCTCCATGTTTAACATTTTTATGAGACTGCTCATGACAATTGTCAGTGTATGTGTGTGAGTAAAGTGTGGGAGTTTGTTCATACTAGTTTCAATGCTAACGTGAGACATTTTGTATGTGTCTAGATGTGAGGAGGTGTGAGTGTGTGTGGAGGATGTGTGTGAGTGTGGGGATATGTGTGGGTGGGGGATGTGTGGGTGGGGGTATGCGTTTGGATGGGTTGGGGTGTGTGGGTTTTTGTGGGTAGTGATATTTGTGGGTGTTGGTGGGATGTGTGGATGGATGTGTGGGGGTGAAAGTAGGGGTGTGGGAATGGGTGTGGGGGATGTGTGTATGGGTGGAGGATATGTGTATGGGACGGGTGTGGGGTGTGTGTGTTTATGTGGGTGGAGATGTGTGGGTGGTTTGAGGAAGTATGTGTGGGTGGCGGGGTTGTGTGGGTAGGGGATTGTGTTGGGTGGATTGGGGATGCAAGGGCGGGTGGGGAGAAGTGTATGGTGTGTGGGTTTGAGATATGTGTGCGGTGTGTTGGTGGGGGATGTGTGCATGGTGTGTGGGTGGGGGTGTGGTGGTATGGGTGAGGATATGTGTGTGGGTGGGGGATAGTGTGTGGTGTGGGGATGTGTGTGATGGGTGCGGGGAATGTGTGTATGGGTGGGGTATATGTGTGGGTGAGTAGGGGATGTGTGGTGGTTGGGGGAAGTATGTGGGCGTGTGTGGGTGGGAGATGTGTGCGTGGATGGGGAATGTGTGGGTGGGGGTGTGTGAGTGGCTTAGGGATGTGTAGGTGGGTGAGGGATGTGTATGTGTCGGGGTGGGATGCGTGAGTGGGTGGAGGATGTGTGTGGGTAGGGGTATTGTGATCGAGAGATGTTTGGTTGGGGTGGGTGGGTGGGGTGTGTGGGTGCGTAGTGGAGGATGTGTGCGTGAGTGAGTGTGTGTTGGTGGACGGGTAGGGAATGCGTGTGTGGGTGGGGAGAGGTGTGTGGTGTGTTGGTTAGGGATATTGTGTGGGTGAGGTATGTGTGTGTGGATGGGGGATTTTTGTGGTGTGTGGGTGGGGGTATGTGGGGTGGATGGGTAAGGGTATCTGTGTGGGTGTGGGTGGGAATATTGTGTGGTATGTGGGTGGGGGATATGTGTGTGGTGTGTAGGTGGGGATGTGTGGTGGTATGTGGGTGTGGGATGTGTTGGTGAGGGATATGTGTGTGTGCGGTGCGTGGGTTGGGAATATTGCGTGGTAGGGGATGTATGTGATGTGCGGGTGGGGGATTGTGTAGTGGGGGATTGGGTTAAGGCATGTATGGGTGGGTGGAGGATGTATGTGTGGGTGGTGGGGTGTGTGTGTGAGTGGATTGGGGATGTATGGGTGGTTAGGGAGATGTGTGTGTGTGGGGGGGGGGGTAGGGAGATGTCAGTTGGTGGGGATGTGTGTGTATGGTTTGGGGATGTGTGAGTGGATGTGCGATGTGTGGGTTGGTGGGGGATTGTGTGCGTGGGTGGGGAATATGTGGTCAATGGAGATGTGGCTGGGGGATGGGTGGTTTGAGGTGTGGATGGGGAGAGGATGTGTGGGTTAGGATGTGTATGTGGGTGGGCGTGGGATGTGTGGGTTGGTGGGGGAATGTTTGTGGGTGGCGAGTGTGTTTTGGTTGGGGGAACAGGTGAAGGGAGAGTGTGTGGGTGGGGGATGTGCGGAAGGGGGTTGGGTCGGTTGGTGGGGTATGTATGTGTCCCTTGGTGTGCGTGTGTGTGGGTAGGTGGGGGTGTGTGTGTGGGTGGGGTGATGTATGGGTAGGTGGGAGATGGGCCTCATAACATGGTAATTTGCCTTGTTTATGTTTACAACATTCATTTCACAATGTTTATTTTTCTTCCTATGTAAATGTATAATGCTCTTGATGAACGAAAGACGAGTGATTGGAAGGGCCGAATGTAAGACGGGCCTGCTCGCCCAATTTGTGACCCTAATAAAGTTGATTTGATTTGATTTGATTTGATCTCCAATCCACAAATACATATATCACCATCCATACACTCACGCACACATCCCCACACACATACACACATCCCCACCCACCAACACATTCCTCATCCAAAAACACACACCTTCCACCCACACACCCCACCACCCACATATACCCCACCCACAAACATGCGCCGCTCACACATCTTCTCACCCACACACACATACACATCCCCCACCCATACACTCATCTCTCACACACATCCACCCACTCATGTACTCATCCATCAACCACTCACACCCACACATCACCCATCAACATATGCATCTCTAATCTACCCTCCCACCCACACACACCCAAACCACCCATCCAAACACACATCCCCGATCCTCACATAATCCTTCATCCACCCGCACATCCTACACCTCCCCCATCCCTCACACATCTCCCCTCCCACACAACACCCAACCCATAAACACATTCCCCCACACTCATCACCAACATGCATTTCCCATACACATCCCCGCCCATACATCTCTCATCCACACACACATCTCCCCACCCACCCACACATCCCACATCTACAAACATCCTCACCACCCACACATACATCCTCCACCCACTCACATTTACCCCATCCAAACTCACACACTCCCACCCATACAGACATATCCCATTCACAGACACACCCCCACATCCAACCCCCACACCCATCCCCTACACCCATCACACATCCATCCCCCAAACCACACACATCTCCCACACACCCATTCACCCACCCAAATACACATTCCCTACTCACATCCCCAACCCACCAACAACCACATACTTCCAACCATCCTCCCAAATATCCCCACCCACACACACATCCCTCACACACACATACATCCCCACCGACCACACATCTCTTCACCATCCACACATCACCGATCAACCCACACACATCCCCCACACAAAACCTCTCCACACATACATTCCCCACTCCCCCCACACACACACATCCCTCACATACACACCCACACACACATCCTCACATTTAGACACACACATGATGCCTCACATGATCTCGAAACTAATAAGAACAAGCTCCCACACTTTACACACAGTTGAGACACTGACGATTGTCGTGAGCATTCTCGCAAAAATTGTAAGAAATGAAGAAAACATTGTACATATACATTGTGTAGCGTAAAAATTAGCGATGCTATTCAACTCTCTCTCCCTCCCTCTCCCTCTCTCTCTCTCTCTCTCTCTCTCTCTCTCTCTCTCTCTCTCTCTCTCTTTCTCTCTCTCTCTTCTCTATCACACACACACACACTCTCTCTCTCTCTTTCTCTCTCCCACTCATTAACTCTCTCACTCACATTACAGTAATGTTATATTATACATGACAAAATCAAGTGGCATATACAATGATAATATGAAAGATGAGATTACACAAAAAATATGGAATGGCATGTTACAGGACATGTGTGCGCTCAACAAAGTTTTGTCCATTACTCTAACACTGTAGTAGCCTCATTATATAGAAATACAAAGAGAAGGGGAGATATAATAAGAGAGATAGAAGAACAAGATTAGGAGAAAAGGAGTAACAACGAGGAAGAGACAAAGGGTGTGGAAGAGAACGAAATAAAGGGATTTAGAGAAGGACAGTGAAGAAAGGGGTGGGGGAGAGAAGGACAGAGAGAGAGAGAGAGAGAGAGAGAGAAAGAAAGAAAGAAAGAGAACGAACGAACGAACGAAAATCTTTATTTTCAAAGGGTTAAGATTTGGGCACGCAGGCCCGTCTGACATTCTGCCCTTCTTTTCTATTTCCTCTCATACATTCTTTCATTCAACATCTCTTATGAAGCAATTCTTTAACAATAAGCATTAAAGCGCATGAAAAATAATCAATAATACATGACTCGTTGAGGCAATGTTTAACACGGGCATCATAAATACCCAAGGTGGGTGTAACGTACCACACATATCGGAATTTTTTTTTTCTGGCTAGTTGTCTTTCGAGATAATTTACCATTATTATTGTCTTTGTCGCTGTGGTTGTTTTAAAGGGGGCATGTAGTCTGTCCTTAGGTAGTGTTCGAACAGGTTGTGACTGCATGTATAATGATTGGTGGTGTCTTTGATTTCTTGTGGAAGAATATTCCACAACTGAGTGGCAGAGTATGCTAAGCTTGGTTTATATAAGTCTATCCTAGGTTTAGGGACATGAAGTATATTTAGTCGTTCGCTATGTCTTGCGTTATATTTAAACAATGGCCAAAGGTAGCTTGAGGCATTTTGAAATAGGATTTTGTGAGTTAGTTTAGCCTTATTAAAAAGTAGGCGTTTGTGGAGTGGCAGTAACTGAAGACGTTCATGTAGGTTAGAATTGTCTGTAAACTTATCACCATTGATTAGACGCACTGCCCTTTTCTGGAGTGAATAAAGGCGTTTTGTTATTGATTTGGAGCATCCATCCCAGATTGTGGAGCAATAATCAATATGTGTTTGTATGTGGGAAGTATAGAATATCTTTCTTGTGTTTTCGTCGAGGAAGTTTTTAATTTTGGCAAGTTGGTATACATTTTTGGCTATTTGTTTAACTAGAGCATGAACATGGGAATTAAAGGATAGATTTTGATCTATGATAAGACCCAGTGCCTTGTGCTCGGTTACACTTTCTATAGGCGTGCTACCAATGTGCAGCTGAAGAGTTCTCTGCGAGTTTAGAGTGTGAAGTCTTTGCCTCGTTCCTATTAACATAGATTTTGTTTTAGAAATGTTAATTTGCATGCGGTTTGCATGACTCCAGTTAACTACACTATTTATTTCCTGTTGCAAGGATAATTCTAGCACATTACGATCAATAGCGTTTGTATATACTGTGCAGTCGTCTGCAAATAGATCGCAGGACGATGACAGATATAAGGGAAGATCATTTATATAATGGCAAATAACAGAGTGCTAAGTATAGACCCCTGAGGTACTCCAGTATTAATGGTAATTGCTTGGGATATAGATTTATTATGTGATACTACTTGTTTTCTGTCTAATAAGAATGAGTTTATTAATGTCACTATATTAAAGCTTACTTTCATTGTTTCTAGTTTTTTAATTAAGATAGTATGATCTATCATATCGAACGCTTTTTTAAAGTATATAAACATCGTTCCACATAGAGTATTGTTGTTACTATTTTGATTCCAGTTTTCTATCATGTTTGTTAGGGCCGTATGGCAGGAATATTTTGGCCGAAATCCTGATTGACTGTCACCTATTAGTTTGAGGAGAACTAAGTGCTCTAGTGTTGTTTTGTGGATGTGCTTTTCTAGCGGTTTAGATAAAGAGGATAATATGGAAATTGGCCTATAAAAACTCATGATGCAATCGTCTAATGAACCATCTTTTAAGTGAGGATACACTTTAGCGATTTTAAAGGCCGATGGGAAGTGACATTTGCTCTCACAGAATGATGATAATAAAGATATGTCATGGGGCACATCTGGTATTGCAGCCTTCAGTTGGTTAATGTCAGACTGAAAGAAACTACTGAATTGATCACATGTAACCTGATTTGATGGTAACGATTGTGATGATTTGTGTTTGTTTGTCAAGGTATTAATTGCTTTCCATATATCTTTAGTGTTGGTTTAATCTATTATTAAGTTCTTAAAATAGTTTTTTCTTTCCTTTCTAATAACATATTGAACTTTGTTTCTCAGAATAGGTACATAGTTAGATCTCTATTTTTATTGCTCTGTCCCTGTCTCTCATAAGTTCAACTACCTCCTGTATGATCCACGGGGGCTTAGTGTGTTTTTAACACGAACTTCCCTAAATGGAATATGCTTATCAAATACGCCTAGAAAGGTCTTCAGCCAGTGGTCGAGAGCGTCATCTGGGTCAGAAAGCTGGTAAACATAGTCCAGAGTTGAGTTGACCAAGTCTTGTAAAAAGGCATCTTGATTGACGTTTTTGTAATTTCTATATTTTATACTTACATGTTTGTGTTTCGTAGTTTTGGTACCTCTTTTCGACCACGTGCAACATACTGGGTAGTGATCGCTCATTGCATTAATAGGTACAGTAGATTCTGTGATGTTGTCAGCACACGTAGTATAGATATGATCTATAAGTTTTGCAGATGATTTTGTTATTCTAGTGGCTTGTTTGACTAACTGTTGGAAGTTATATGACTCTATTATGTTTTCCCATGTTTTGTTGGATTTGTTAGTGTCTATGTTGAAGTTGCCTAGCAGTATTATTTCTCTAGCATTACTAAAGACTACATCCATCATAGTGGTGAATTTTTCATATCAGATATTTCCTGCACTGGGGTTTCGATAAAGATAGCCAACTACTAGGAGTATGCGATTTTGAAACTTAACCTCAAGCCATACACACTCAATCTCACAGGTTTCACAATCTAGCCTACGGTGGGCGTTAAGTGAGTTAGAAATATAAACTGCAATACCCGTCTCTTGTTTCTGATAGGGATCTCTTCTAATAGTTTTAAAGCCTCTGATAGCAATGTCATCATCTGAGATGTTGCTATTTAATCGACTTTCGCTAACGCCGAACATATGAAAATTTTGATTAACTATAAGTGATAGTTCAGGCATCTTCCCTAATAGATGGCAGATATTTAAATGCCCAATTCTACGCCCATTATTACTGAGCCAGTGTAAGTACTTATTAGACATTTTAACAATGCGTAATCAGGAATTTTTTTTAACACAAAATGAATACATCTTACGTCCCTTATAACAATACACACTCTAAAGTACAGAGAAACAGTTATATCTCTATCAATATATAAGCACACACACAAAATACTATAAAGATCAGTAAGGATGATCAGTTAAGACCCCCTCACTCACAGTATAAACGCGATAAAATTTATTGTAAAAGATATCCAACTAAGTGTCAATCTCTGTGACTTCAATACGAGTCAATGCTTATAGCCATGTACAATCTAATACGTTGCTATATAAAACAATAACCAAGTATGCACATAAACTTTCTAGGAGAGTCTCTTTCTTGTACCGAGTTCCGGTGTTGCTTTGTGCTGAATTGCTAGTAAATACCAGGCTGTGTTGGTCCTTGGTACAGCGACATCATAAGTGCCTGACGAAGTTAAGCTGGGCTAAAACGTGTGAGGTATAACAACTCTGGGTTACAATGGAATGGATACTGTTGATTTCTCACGGGTGTGTAGCGACATCCAACTACAGGCCTCTGATTCGTGGCTAACAGGAGGCTGTGGTGGCACGTTGTTTTTACTGCTGGATTGACCCTTGCTATGGAGAATAGGGAACGTATCTTTATAATTATCACCCTCCTGTGTGAAAGAGGGCGTATTGTACGGATTTGGTGTGGTGGAAATGTTCCGTCTGGCTTTGATATCAGGTGCCGTGGTTATGAGTGGTCTGCTCTCTTCTGGCCTATTGATACTTGATGTGGCGGGAGTATGTCGTCTGGCTTGAGTTTGAGGTGGTGTAGCTAAAAGTGTCCTACGCGATCCAGTATTGGATGTAGGTTGCGTACGTTCTGGGTATTTGAAATTTTTGGCGAGCAAGCTGGCGCCCAATGTAGACAAATGTACTTGATCCTTATAAAGTCGCTTTTTAGGTGATCCAGACTGTGAAGTAAACACCGGTGTGTTAATGAACTGTATGTTGTTGTGGAACAAAACGTCTGCAATATGTTGCTATTTATGTCAGCTAGACGACGCGGGAATCCATAACTCGGTGATATGATGGAGGAGAAGAAAATGGACGAGTTAGAAAAAGTGTGACGTAATCCGTTAAAGAGCGCCAGCAGTTGAGATGCTGTGATTTGCTGGTTGTTCATGGTGTCATTAATACCAATATGAACGCTTGCCTTTTTAACATTACGATTTACAGCCAACCTCCTAATCTTGTCTGTTAGCCGGTCAACACCAGCCCCAGGCAATGGAATTATGGAAACAATGTCTTTGTCTGAAGTGGCCATCTGGTCGCTGTATAGACCTTTCATTAGAGAGTCGCCTATTATAATGTATGTACAGTCGGGTCGTGCTGTCTGCAAATGTTGGTTGTCAGTATGCCTTGCCCGTTGTTTCTCCCATTTAGCAGCAGTCTGTAGGTCTCCATGTGACTCTCCCTGTGTTTCCTGGAGGCGTGTGGTGTCTGATGGCAGTGCACTATAGCACTGAACGTTTTCTGACGAATTTTCTTGATGAACTTTGAATCTGTTGCTAATGTTTACACCAATGGGATAGACTGCTTATAGCGTTTTATCTTCCTCTGCACATTGAGGTTTTTTTCGCGTCTTGTTTAGTTATTTGTTTTTGGTGAAACTGGGCTGCAAGATTCTCCGAAGTTGATACAGCTACTTGGGAGTTACATGCTTATTCAGTTCGGTTGGTGGTGGACTCGTGCTGTAAAGTTTCTATTGTTTTTCTTAGCAACATATTTTCCTCTCTCAGGAGCGTGATTTCTGCTTTGAGAGCAATGTAGTCACTGCTGGTCTTTCTATTAGCTTCTATGTTCGCTGTAACAGTAGCAGTGAGCGACTTTAAGGATTGTTCTATTACCTCAATGCGCCTATGACAATCGCACGATTGTCCATTGATAGTTGGCGTGTTATCTAAGGCTGGTATTTCTTCTGCTACTCTTACGTTGGACTCTACGTTGTTTTGGAGGTGCTCCATTGGATACTCAATGGCCAAGGGTACTGAAGGGGTAGCTGGCCTCGTGTTGATGGTATTGTCCTGTTCGTTCATTGTATGTATTAGTTGAGAAACATTGTCTGCTGTGATGTCCACAGCTGTAGTTGTGGGCTGTGTAGATTCTGATTCCTCACTTGAGACGAGCATGTTGATGATATATTGTGTCTATGATATGTCTTTACTCATGAATGTATGTATTGAGTTCTCCAGCTCGACAAAGTCTAATTTTAGCCAAGAGTTAATGTTTTGTTTTCAACGCTGCTCTGAGCTAATAATTTGTTCTTCGAGTGATACAAGTGTACTGTAAGGACTGGCGTTGTAATCAGGTCTTCCACGTAGGCCCTGCTCCTATCTTGTCTGTGTTGAATTCGATCAGGCTTGTAATAATTGATGAGGCACATTCGAAATGCATCATAATGGAGTGTATTGTTAAAGGATACTGTAACACATTGGCCAGAGTTGGTGTGTTGGATGACTCGGCCGACTGGGTTCACACACCTGGCAAGCTTGGTCTTCACCGCCTTCTCTTTGTTTAGTGTGTATGGTTTATTCACGGCCGATCGTAAACCGGATCTTGTTTTAACACCAGTCACCTCCAGAGAGGCCTTTCCTATCGATAACATTACGGCATCATGTTACCAAACCCGTTTGAAGAATGCAGCGAACTCATTGTAGTCTAGACGCGCCGCTGGCAATTTGATTTCATGTGTTGTGGTTCGTTTTATTTTGATAACTGAGGCAAGAACATAGAACTGATCAGGGACTTGCGATATTGTGTGCTTGGCAAGAGAGAAAGAGAGAGAGAGAGAGACAAAGAGCGAGAGAGAGAGAGAGAGAGAGAGAGAGAGAGAGAGAGAGAGAGAGAGAGAGAGAGAGAGAGAGATATTGAGAAATTAAGAGAGATAGGAAGAGACGGAAAAAGAGTGAAGGAGAGAGGTGATAGAGATAGCGCCTTGCAGATAGGCTCATAGCAGTCAAAGGTTGATGAGATGGGGAGAGGGGAGCAGAAATGCTTATTGAAGTGTGGTCCACTGTGACACAGACCTGTAGACTCTTGTACTCTACTTTAACGTTGTAATAACCTCATTTTATTGTCCATATACTCTCATTTACAGGTGACGGATATGTGGTTCACGAAGTCGGAAAGCATGGGGACGAGAGGTCAACATGTGGCCCAGCTGTGAGACAAGACCTTGTCGAGAAAATGGCGCATGGCAGCAAGGCAAAAATCAACATCTCGGATTGTGTAAAACAGTAGAGTGAATTCGTTTTTATCTTTTACATATTTTATAACATGCAGAATGTACATAAATAAATTAGGAAGAACTTGAAAGCAACAGAGATGTGGTTCCAGAGATGAATGTTGCGAGTTCCTTGTACTGCCAGAGTAACTAACAACGATTGATGAAAGAGGCTAATGAAACTAGAAATATAATAAAGAGACAAACAGATTTATTTGGTCATGTGACGAGACAAGAGCCATTGAAGAAGATCGTGACACCTGAAAAGATCAATAGGAAAAGAAGGAGATCAAGTGTAATGATTCTGGATTGATAGAGACAGTGGATGGACGAACATTATCAGCAGAGTTGTTATATAACATCAAAGACTGAGATCTGTTGAGAGACATGGACGCCTACGCCAGCTAACAGGGCACTTGACGATGATGATGATACCAAGCAGCGGAAGTTATGGTTAAGAACAATAAACTAAAAAAAAAAAGAAAAAAATAAGAACAAGAAAACAAAAACAACCAGCGTGTACAGTGATAGTAAACTAGATGAGAATAGGGCACTCAAGTCGGGGATCTATATTGGGGTGGAAACACCATATTGTAGCGATCACCCGGACCGAAAATGACATCCAAAGTCGAACCTCTGCAACCAAGAGCCGGAAACGGCCGCTTGTGATGTGGAATAGTACGTCTTGCAAGGACCACGCCCCGCGGCGACAGTGAGGGTCAGGGAGGGGGCCCAAGCCTTAATAGAATTAAGAACTGGCTTCCGCTGGGTGCGTGCAGGTGGATTGAACCGCAAGGTGTAAACGAAGGGGTGCGAAGAAGGTAACATGACAGCAATCTACTGACAGGCTCATAGTTAGCCACCGAGGCGGAGGAGAAGACTGAGGCTAACTTCCGGGTGAAGAAGCTGGCATTCCCACGGTCAGTCACAGTGCAGTGTCAAGGCTGGTAGATGCACCGGGTGTCTATTGTTCGCCCTCCTAGAGTGGGATGCCTTCTGGGCAGAAACACTTAGCGATTTCATAAGGGAATATACAAACGTCTCGATGAATACACACGAGGGGAGATGAGAAGAGCGTTCGGGAGTCATGACCCAGACGAGCCCATCCCCTAAGAGTGTAAAGAAGGTAAAGGGGCAGAAATATTCGGCGTTTGAGGACCGCTTCTGATGATCAGAAGCCTCCTGTCGTGCTTGCTCCCCGGTGAAGTTTTTACCATCACCAATATCATGTAGTTCGGTGTTCTTTTCATTTCTTTCTTTTTTTTCAGAACGTCGCTCTTGTCGTGGATCACATAAAAGTATCTTGGTGTCTTTCTATCTCTGCTGGCTCTATACCTTTATGTCTAAGATGTCTGCTTTGTCCCATGTCTAACAAAAGTCACAAACAACTAGTTGAACAAGTAAACAGACATAGTGCAGAATGTGGCTTAAATATATATATTTTTTTTTTAAAAGAACGAATACTATAATATTAGCAGTGCGAAGGAGAGGACATCAATAAACATCACGGTAAAGGAGGAGATACTAGAACAAGTTTCTCCTATCTCGTACATGTTATAACAGATGATGGCAAAGGTGAAAATGGGGGGGGGGGGGGGGGGGAGAAAAGGAATAGCAAAAAATACTTTCAACAGCATGAAATCAATATTAACATATACAGAGATTAACAAAGCATTAAACTGATTTCAGCAGCATGAAATCAATATTAACATCCAGGGAGATTAACAACGCATTAAACTGCTTTCAGCAGCATGAAATCAGTTTTACCATCCAGAGAGATTAACAGCGCATTAAACTGCTTTCAGCAGCATGAAATCAGTATTAACATCCAGAGAGATTAACAACGCTTTAAACTACTTTCAGCAGCATGAAATCAGTATTAACATCCAGAGAAATTAACAACGCTTTACACCGCTTTCAGCAGCATGAAATCAGTATTAACATCCAGATAAATTAATAACGCTTTACACTGCTTTCAGCAGCATGAAATCAGTATTAACATCCAGAGAAATTAACAACGCTTTACACCGCTTTCAGCAGCATGAAATCAGTATTAACATCCAGAGAAATTAATAACGCTTTACACTGCTTTCAGCAGCATGAAATCAGTATTAACATCCAGAGAAATTAACAACGCTTTACACTGCTTTCAGCAGCATGAAATCGGTATTAACATCCAGAGAGATTAACAACGCTTTACACTGCTTTCAGCAGCATGAAATCAGTATTAACATCCAGAGAGATTAACAACGCTTTAAACTACTTTCAGCAACATGAAATCAGTATTAACATCCAGAGAAATTAACAACGCTTTACACCGCTTTCAGCAGCATAAAATCAGTATTAACAACTAGAGAGATTCACAACGCTTTAAACTACTTTCGGCAACATGAAATCAGTATTAACATCCAGAGAAATTAACAACGCTTTACACCTCTTTCAGCAGGATGAAATCAGTATTAACATCCAGAGAAATTAATAACGCTTTACACTGCTTTCAGCAGCATGAAATCAGTATTAACATCCAGAGAAATTAACAACGCTTTACACCTCTTTCAGCAGCATGAAATCGGTATTAACATCCAGAGAGATTAACAACGCATTAAACTGCTTTCAGCAGCATGCAATCAGTATTCACATCCAGAGAGATTAACAACGATTTACAAACAGAGATGGAATGCATGGTTCCTGGAAGAACATGCAGGGGTCGTTCTACACGAAGTTAGGCATCAATCAATTCGGTGCCGTCTCAACAATGAAGGTCGGCTACAATGAATCTCCACCATTGTCTGCTTCTCGCCCTGACTGTATATTCTGTCAGATTGTTGTTTGTCCAGCTCTTGATGTTATCTTCCCGCTTGTATCGTTGTCTCCCACTTGTTCGCTTGCCTTCAACCTTATCCTGCAGTATGGTTTTAATAATATTGCTATTTCTGTTAACGTGGCAGAATTATTTCACATGCCTCTGTTTTATTTGTTTCATCAACTCTCTTTTCATTCCCATTTTTCTAGAACCTCTGGATTTGATTGTTTTTGCTTCAAAGAAATGCGAATATTCTTCTGTTATTCCGCATCACCAGGGCTTTTGTTCGACTTTCTAATAGCTTGTTCGATGCCCAGGCTTCCGCGTCTGTGATATAAATTCTCACAACCGTCAACAGCGCTATTAATATTTCCTCCACTACAACCTCATTTTTTTACGACAACAAACAGCAACAGCATAATCATTTTGAAATTGAACAACGGTTAAAATCTACAATCACCCCAAGTTGGTAATAGCACCGATCCCGAATGTGGAATCGAGGATGTGCTAAAGAGAGTATGAAAGGAGCTTCGGGATTGGTCGTGACGCCATAGGCAACACCAGAGAGCGGTTAAAATGGCGAGCAGACCAGCAGAAAGATAGTGTGAACAAAAAACCACGAACCTTCACTAACACTGTGTGTGTGTGTGTGTGTGTGTGTGTGAGTGTGTGTGTGTGTGTGTGTGTATATACATACATATACATATACAATGAAGATACCCCAACTGATAACTGGATAACTGAACTGAATATATATATATATATATATATATATATATATATATATATATATATATATATATATATATATATATATATATATATATATATATAGCCGGCTCCGTGGCTAAAGGCTTACAAACGCGGTTCGTGAGTCGGGTACTAGGCGTTCGAAGCTCAGTTGCGACCGATTTGTGCAGCAGACCGTGTCGCGTTGTGTTATAACGTGCTGGTATGGGAGCCTGTCGTTCAGAAAGCAATGGCAAACTACTGAACGTAAAATATGCCTAGTACATCAATAGCAGCTGAAAAATTATGGTGTTGACTGCAACGTCCCGTAAGGGATACGCAACAAATTATTATTATTATTATTATATATATATATATACTGACTGATACCGCACTGATGGAGATGGAGTGCATAGTGGACCCAGCCAGGATATAGATATATAATTAGAGAGTACATGTATATGATCTTTTTTTTGTGTAATGCATTGATTGGTGTATTTTTATGACATATCTGATCAATAGCGCAATTTATGTATAATAAATTATGAAAAATAAGGGTCATTTTCAATTTTGAGAGTTCTCTTGTCGTAGTAAAATGGTTCCCCCATACGGGGGAATGAACAGGCTGATAGGCTAGCAGGGAATACACCTTTTGGTGGTATCTTGCCTATGGACAAGGGGAGATGGTCGTGTGCTTGTGGGATCAGGTGGAGAAGGAGGAGGAACAGATTGAGAACCCATATGTGGAAAGAATGAGATTGCGGGGAATCGGCAGGAGTTCTGGAAGAATCTAAAACTGAGATGGAAAACCAGAAGAACTTTTAATCAGTTAGCTGTGGGAACGATTAGTAGTATGACTCTTCGCTGGCTGTTGAACGAGGGGACTGAACACGTATGGAAATGTCCTGCGTGCAGTGATGTCGGTTCTTAACTCAACTCAACTCACCTCAGTAAAATTGTTTTAATTAACAACCCTAGATTAATAATTATTTAGTTGGTAGAGGAGAGGTAAGGAACCACCAAAAGGATATTTTTAGGTATTCAGGGAATACGTTTCATTGGTTTCCTAGAGGTACTCCTTGGTTCTCCGAAACTATATTTATGATCTCAAGCATCTGGGCCAGTAACAGCTAAATTAATTAGAACGGGCAGGATTCCATTGCGAAGGAGGAACTTGAGTATCCTCTATCTCTTTGAGGTTTACCCAACCAATTATGTCCGACAGCGCCATATAATAGTGTTGAATATAAATAATATTTGACTATTCTCATCTTTAATGTGTTGTTAATCTCTCTAGATGTTAATACTGATTTCATGCTGTTGAAAGTGTGTTTGGCCATTTCTATTCTCTTTTTGATTTATGTTTCATTTCTGTTATTAACTGTTAGAAGAAATTTGTTACTTGTTCTAGTATCTCCCCGTTTACTGTGATGCTCATTGATGACCCCTGCCTTCCACTGCTAATTCCACTAGTCAACAACCAAATTATACCGAATATGAAAATATCTTATCTTAACTTGATTTTGGTGTGCTGAAAACGAAAATAACATTAAAAAATGTTGATTGGCTCCAGTTTCAAAGATATATACTACTTTTTTTTTTTTTAAGCATATCCTTTTACAGGACACCGCTGTCAACACCAGCATCTTTCAGCTGTATGTTGATCTCTTGGCAAGATTACGCTCAGTAGTTTGCCATTGCTTTCTGAGCGGCCGGCTCAGTATCCCGCAAGTCACGAGCGGGGGTCGAACCGCCTCAGCTCTCGCTCCGCTACGAGACTCTGCGTGATAAACGGGATTACAGAGAGAAAGTGACTTAAGTACGGTGTGTTTATATATACGACGCAACTGTTGCGGTGACTTAAAAGTGGTCGCTCTATTGCTTGGACTACAGGGTGAATACACTAAGTACTGTTGCTTTCTCTGTGAGTGGGATAGTCGTGCACGAATTGACCATTACATAAGAAGACATTGGCCAATCTGGCAATCATTGCAGCCTGGCAGTAAGAACGTTGTGAACCCAGAACTTGTCGACACCAGCAATGTTTTGTTTCCACGCTTGCACATTAAGCTGGATGTCATGAAAAACTTTGTCATGGCAATGGGAAAAAACAGATGAGGCTTTTAAATACCTCATTAGAAAATCTCCAAGACTGAGTGAAGCTAAAATAGGAGAGGGAGTATTTGTTGGACCGCAAATTCGAAAACTTCTCGATGACGAGTTTCTTTGCGTATTGCATGGGAAGGAAAAAGCAGTATGGTTAGCATTTAAGTCAGTGGTGGACAATTTTCTTAGAAACAGCAGATCTGATAATTACAATGACATTGTAGAAAATCTCCTTCTGGCAGCAACATGTCTTTGAAAACTCATTTTGTGGATTATCATGTGTATTTCATTACATCAAACTGTGGAGCTGTCAATGACGAACATGGTGAACGTTTTCACCAGGACATTGCCACTATGGAGACCAGGTATCATGTCAGTTGGAGCCCTTCAATGCTTGTCGACTACAATAGGACTGCGACAAGAGACACCTTATCGAGTGACTACAAGAAACAAGTAAAGAGAGCCCAAACAGCGAGTGAATATTGACGGAATGTGTTCAAATGTGCCTTTGTTAAACATTATATATGAACTTTAAATAATGTTGTTATTGCTTCTGTCATTTTCTGTTGAAATATCAATTAACTGAGTATTTAACCTCAATTTTGATAATGTTAAAGTAGGAGAACTAACTGTAAACCCCAGAGAATCAAACACGCATACATTATTTGTATTACTGTAATGTTAAATTCATCATTTAAAAACATAGAGGTAATTGGCGAATTTAATTATGATATTTGAAATCAATATGTCAAAATTAATAAGAAATAATGTACTTAAATTCTGGCACAAGTAACATTTGAAAATGTATTGACTAGTGCTATTATAGTTTTTGTGTTTTGATGTTAATATCTAAGCCACATTCTGCACTATGCCTGTTTACTTGTTCCACAATACTGTATCGTCAGCAAACCTTAGATTGTTTACGACTATTCCATAGATGTTAAGTCCAGGCAGATCGCCTTGTTTAAAAATTCGTTCTGCGTATTAATTGAAGAGGCTTGGGGACAACATGCATCCCTCGAACTCCTCTTTATTAATTTAATAAAAATTAATAAATATATTTAACAAATAATTATTTCCTTATTTAATTGACTCTATATATTCCCAATACAAGTTACTAATAAGTCTAATGTCCTTTTCGTGTACCATTATATGTTGAAGACATAATCCTACAAGAAGCTAAAGTTATACGCATATCCTTTACAGGACGTCGCAGTCAACACCAGCATGTTCTGGCTGTTTGTGATTTCTTGGCAAGTTTACTATTAGTAGTTTGCTATTTCTTACTGAACGACCGGAACCCATACCATTGTATGAAAACCAGTTTTGAAATGGCCCGCATCTGTGTTTGGAACGCGGTATGCGGGATTGTGAATTACGTCCGTAACCTCTACGTCACAGCACCTACAAGAAACAAATGTAAAATTAGACCTAGACAGTCACGATTTTTTGGGTACGTTATGAGAAAAAAAAAATTCCTGAAAAATTTACAAATTCTTGCTGAAAGAATCTACCCCGAATCACAGTGCGGATTTAGACTTAACAGGTCCACCATCCATATGATTTTCTCACTCAGGCAGCTCCAATAGAAATGCAGAGAACAGAGGAAGCCAATATATATTGTATTCATCGACCACACAAAGGCGTTTGACCTCGTGAGCAGAAATGGCCTATTTAAGATCCTTGAGAAGATAAAATGTCAACCCACCCTGCTAAGACTTGTGAAATCATTTCACGAAAATATGCAGGGCACAATTTTATTCGATGGTTCAACATCCCAGTCTTTCAGCATCAGCAGTGGAGTAAAGCAGGGCTGCGTGCTTGCTCCTACACTTTTTGGTATCTTCTTCGCCTTTCTCTTAAGGCAGGCATTTGGGACTGCCACTGAAGGCATATACCTCCATACAGATCTGATGGCAAACGTTTTAACCCATCAAGACTCAAGGCAAGGAGTTAAATAAGGTCACGATGCATAAGATAACTACTTTTTGTAGACGATGCAGCACTGACTACTCATACAGCAGAAGATCTCAAACGGCTCATAGATCGTTTTGCAGCCGCCTGCAAAGACTTTGCGCTCAACATCAGCCTAAATAAAATACAGGTGATAGAACAAGATGCTGGTGCGCCTCCGTCAATCAAAATTTCTAATTACTAACTGAAGGTCGTCCACGAGTTTGTGAATTTGGGGTCGACAATATCAAATAATCTTTCATTAGAGACAGAAATCGACAGACGCATTGGAAAGGCAGCCACAACATTTTCCAGGCTAACTAAAAGAATTTGGGAGAATAATAGACTAACAGAACGTACAAAAGTATAAGCATATAAAGCTTGTGTTGTTTGCACACTACACTATGGGTCTGAATCCTGGACCTTGTACTCACGACAGGAAATAAAGTTGAATTCCCTCAAAATGAGATGTCTGAGACGTATCCTGGGCATATCGTGGAAAGACCACATAACAAACAAACATTTGCTTGAAAGAGCGGATATTACCACCGTGCACTCCCTCCTCAAGCAGAGACGCCTCCAGTGCCATGTAGCTTGAATGGAGGATGAACGTATTTCCAAAGATCTCCTATACGGAGAACTAGCCACAGGGAAGAGCCCTACCGGAAGACCCCAAATGCGATATAGGGATTGTGTAAACAAGATGTGAAAACCCTGGGCATAGACCCAGACACGTGGGAAAGAGTTGCAACTCTATAGTCCTCCAGGACTGCAAGTAGCCTACTACTACTATGAGAAGAAATAAACTAGAGAATTCGCAACATTCGTCTCAGGAACCACATCTCTGCTGCTTCCACCTTCTTCTTAATTTGTTCATTTACGTTCCAAGATTTACTGCCATACAGCAAAACAGATTCTGAATAGCATTTTAGCACTCTCTTTCTTACATTCAATGATATTAACTTATTGCATAAGATACTTTTCATTTTCTGAAATGCAGCTTTTGTATTCCATATTCTGTTCTTAAACTTTGTTGTGCATCTTCTATCTGATGTTATAAACCCCCCTAGGTACTTTATATTATCCACTTGGTTAAGAATGTTCTCTTCTATTTTTATGTCACATTTTGGTTTCACTTTTAATGTTTGTGCGTGCGTGCGTGTGTGTGTGTGTGTGTGTCTGTGTGTGTGTGTGTGTGTGTGTGTGTGTGTGTGTGTGTGTGTGTGACCATTGTTACTATTTTCTTGATATTCAAGGATAGCCCTTTCTTTGCACTCTCTGTTACTAAAATGTCTAATAATTGTTGTAGATCTTTAGCATTATCAGTCACCTATACTGTGTCCTCTGCATTACCACCATCATCAAGTGCTCTGCCAGCTGGAGAAGGCGTTCATTGCTCTCCACATATCTCGGTCGATGGCGTTCTGGATAAACTCTCCTGATGATATTCCTCCATGCCACCGTCTTAATCTATCCAGCTTCACTTCTCTTGGTCTGCCTCTGCCTCTCTTCCCCTCGATCTTTCCAGTTGTCACGATGTTCTCCAATGTCCCTCCTCTCATCACATGACCAAAGAAATCTGTTTGTCTCTTTCGTATTGTTGTATATAGCGTTCTAGTTTCATTACCCTCTTTCAGGCAATCGTTGTTAGTTACTCTGGCAGTCCATGGAATTTGCAACATTCGTCTCAAAAACCACATCTCTGTTGCTTGTAAGTTCTTTCCAATTTGTTCATTTATATTCCAAGATTCACTGCCATACAGCAAAACTGGAGTAGTAAGGAGAGAGTTTTAGGAGGGGGAAAGAGGAATGAGGAATAGGAATATTCCTCCCCTTGTGTTTTCCGAGATCGATTTTTTTTTTTGGGGGGGGGGGGGTGGATTGTCTGTGGGTTTGTAAATGAGTATAAATGGCAGCTGTTGTTAAATTATGCGAGGCATATGTTGTTATTAATCGGAGTAAAATTAAAGCATTCATTAACTAGTGTACATTCATTTTTAAATTGTATTGATGTCGGCAACTGGCACGTACCAACCAGTATGATAATTATCGCATAACAGATGTTGCAACACTCGGCAAACGCAACGATTGAAATTGTGCGCATATGAAGATGAAGCTTGTATTGTTTGCACACTACACTATGGGTCTGAATCCTGGACCTTGTATAGTATAGTATAGTATAGTATATTCTAGCGGGGCTTCATTATGCCAACACACAGCTGCTACAATGTGCTTTTTGTTTTATAACACAACCAGCTGCGCGGTAACATATTTCGGCGAGGTACACGAGATTATATCTCCAGCTGTGGCAAAATAGGCGAGGCAAAGAATAACAATAGAATAGCCGTAATTACAAACTTGGGACATCTGCTAAATATCAATAATACTGGCCTCATTGTCCCCATAATTGCGAACAACGGCTTATAGACATTATTACAGACGACAGATGTGCGCGCATGAATACATTATGCGGATTAACACAGGGTGTCAGGTGGTCGACAAATAGGACAATAAAAAGTCGCGGAATATGAGTTGTAAAATTCATATTCTGGCAGCCAGCTGAAGCTAATGCATCGGGAGGAAACAAGGCCTGGACCACAACTACCGGTGGTGAGTATAATGTTGGTGAAACACTGCTCGTGCGTGCGTCTGTATGTTTGCTTGCCTGTATGTACATGCGTAGGTGTATCTGTGTGTGTGACTGTATGTGTGTGTGCAGTAGTGTGCGTATGTCTGCTGATGTGACTGTGTGTACGTATGTCTGCATGTGTGTGTGCGTGCTTTTGTGTACGTATAAGTTTGCATGTGTGTGTGTGTGTGTGCGGTTGTGTACAGTTGTGAGGGTATATTTCTGCACGTGTGCGTCTGTGTGTATGCGTCTATATGTACATGCGTAGGTGTGTGTGTGTGTCTGTATGTCTGCATGTATGTGTATTAGTCTGTATGTATGTGTGTGTGTATGTATGTGTGTGTGTGTGTGTGTATATATATATATATATATATATATATATATACACACACACACACACACACACATACATACACACACATCATCACACATATATATATATATATATATATATATATATATATATATATGTGTGTGTGTGTGTGTGTGTGTGTGTGTGTGTGTGTGTGTGTGTGTGTGTAAGGTTGCACGCTTTTGTACTTTTGCTTATGGTTTAACTTATCGTTTTCACGTGTTTTCTTCATTGTACCTATTGTAAGTAACAGATTATGTTTAATACATCTACCGTATTCACGCCTTATTTATGCCCTTGTGTTTATTTGTTAATGATACAGTGAGTCTGTTCGGGAATCTTTAGTAGATGTTATTGTTACACATCGTGAACATCTGGGTTTAGAATTAATACTTGTCTCTAAGAAAGAAATACTACATAATATACAAGTACATGATCATATTCTTAAACCAAAGTGATTCGTTAAAGCTATATTGGACTAGTCTTACAGAACATGCCTTGAATTCTTTACAACAAAAAGCGACATGGTGTCATATATATGAATATGTCCCTGTACCTGTGTGCTTCTGTGGTGGAGCTGAGTAGTTATGTTTTGTGTCTTATTTCAACAGATTGCCTTGTATCCAACCTATCGAAGGGTCACATCCAGAAAGTCGCGCGTATCGACAATCAGCATTGACTTGTGTCTACCCTATGGAGGGGTCACATCCAGGTAGTTGCTCAGGTCGACAACCAATATTGCTCTGTGTCTAACCTAACAAGGGGTCACCACCAGTGAGTTGAAAGTACGCTCAGGTATGTATGTGAGTATGTATATGATTATGTATATATGTATGTGTATGTGTAAGTATTATATGAGTGTGTGTATATATGTATGTATATATGTGTGTATGTATTTTACAACAAAACGCGACATGGTGTCATATATATATATATATATATATATATATATATATATATATATATATATATATATATATATATATATATATATATATACGCGCATGTATGTGTGTGTGTGTGTGTGTGTGTGTGTGTCCCTGTACCTGTGTGCTTCTTGGTGAGTATGTATAAGAGTATGTGAGTATGTGTAATGTGAGTATGTGTATATGTATGTGAGTATTGTATATGTGAGGATGTATATGTGTATGTGAGTATGTATAAATGTATATATGTCTGTGTGTATGTCGATATATATATATTTGTATATATGATTGCTACTGGAACTATTAGTGTTGGAACTCTTCGCTGGCTGCTGAGGATGGGGACGGAGCGCTTATGTCCCGAATGCTGTGATGTCGGTTCCTACATCAATCAATCAATTAATCAATCAATATATGTAAGTTTGTGTGAATACTGGTAACTCTGCTAGATATAAACATAGGTTAATAGTGTATATGTGTATATATGTGTACGTCGGGATATATGTTTATGTATGTATGTTTGTGTGAATACTGGTAACTCTGCTAGATATAACCATAGGTTAATAGTGTATATATGTGTATGTCGGTATATATGTGTGTATATGTATGTTTGTGTGAATACTGGTAACTCTGCTACATATAAACATAGGTTAATAGTGTTTATGTGTATATATGTGTATGTCGATATATATGTGTATATATGTATGTTTGTGTGAATACTAGTAACTCTTATAGATATAACCAAAGGCTAATAGCTTATGGACTAGTGATATTAAGACAACAAACGAAGCTCCTCCCCCCCCCCTTTTTTCCTTATGGAAACTGACATTGTGGCGTCCCCTTCTGAACTACTATGGTGATTGTCCTTTTACTCAAGGTGGTTCTATTTACCCAGCTCTCGGTTAACTTCACTTAGCTCTTCTTGTCTTTCGTATTCAGTATTAACAATAACTTGATCCAACCTATCTGACTTCTTAATCTTCAAATATAATTTCTAGACCATGCGTCCAACTGTATTGAATGTGATGGTGGTCAAGGTAGACCAAATATGTTTTAACTTCATAGTGACTATAAAGATTAACTGAATATATGTCAATCGCTACCCAGTGGCCACACAGCATAAAGTATTTTACACATATGTATGTTTGCCTTCAGTAGCTCATTAAAAACATGAATATTGCTGTCATTAAACGTATTGTTTGCTTGATACTTTCACAGGTGTACGTGGTCAACTTGTTGAAAGACAAAGAACCTGTATCCTTGTATCTACTATTAACAAAATCAAAAGGACGTCGAACGACAGAAACCTGGTACCAAACTACTATTATCAATAACCTAGCTGCAAATTACCGTATTGTCGGCAATCATCAATATGGCCACCCCTCAGATGAAAGAAGGCTACCCGTGTGTTATCTGTGGGAAATTGTTCAAGGAACACTACAATCTAAAACGCCACACTAATACAGTTCACTCCATCATTGATGAAATGAATACATGTCATATGCGGCAAGCCATTTAATAGAAAAGACATATACGCATATACCATCAGACACCCATGGACACAACACAGGGCACAAAATAAACAACACCTATGGACACAGCATCATCATCATCATCAACATCAGCATCATCATCATCATCATCATCATCATCATCATCATCATCATCATCATCATCATCATCATCACGCAAAAGACCAGCCCTAACACAGACACACAACACTAAAAAACGGAAACAAACCACAGATATTCTAGCGCTGTTAGTACACCAGGAAGCAGCCCTTTTAGAAGCCGAATAATTATATACATTACAAATACTTCCACCACCCATGCAACAGACATACAGAGAAAATTGGGAAGCTATCAGGACACACCACAAAATCAACATGCATCTGTCTATCTACGCCTACTTTATTAGTCCAGAGACACAGCACCCTATCAATTGGACCTCTGCGTTGAACAAGATTTTCAATACTCAAACTACTCGCTTCAAAATAAACCTCAGCCACTACACCGTCCATAGATATCGAGAGACTCAAGTCCTTCGCTTCTTCCACGCATCATCCAATAACGCCTCTGTACTAGATCTCCCACTTCTCATAAACAACAGACAGGATTTTGACACTTTTATCAACACTGTACACGAACACGATATTCTTACATACGCTACCCAACAACCTCCAGACACAAAGTATACAAAAGAACCAGTAGCGGCCACATCATGTTACATTTTTCATATCTCCGAGTTCCCCATAGGTTGCTGCTTAGCTGACATTCCCACACATATCACACACAATAGCGCCATTAACACATTGCAACGTGACTCTAGCAATAAACCATACTCAGGCAACTTTTGTTTCTTCAGAGCCCTGGCGGTATTTAGAGGTGCGAAAATTAGTGCTCTTACAAAAGACAAGCAGGATTTAACTGAGCAGTGTCGAAGACATCAAAATAATATTTCACTTGATAATTTTCCCGGGGTTAAACTAATTGACTTAGAGGTAGTAAGAAATATGAGACAACCATTAGAATATTATTGTTTAAAGAGCATTTCATATATATTATGGGTATTGATATGGTAGCTCGGGCCTTTGGTTGTGATAAGTGTGGAAAATTATGGAAGGGTTTGTGGAAGTTGGAAAGAGACCATAAAAACTGTAGTGGGAGTAAGCCAAAAGAGTCTTTTAAAGACGAGGTGTACAATCCACCACTTTAATAATCTGCCCGGGGAAACCAAATCGACGAAATTCTTAGCTAAACACATAACACTTAGCTGTTCCGTAGCTTCCACTGTCCCCGGTCTAGACTCGTCTGTATACTTCATCTCATCAGGTGACCCCCAGGAGTTAGTGGACATAATTTTGAGTATCTGACTGAAATCGTTGAGAAAGCGTATTCAGAACAATGGGTGGTCTTTGATGGGATATATAAAACATTAGGGGAACGACAGGAAACCAAATTAATTTATAGGTTAGATGGTTATCTAAAGGGTTTACCGGTGCTGGGGTTAAACTCAGGGAAATACGATCTTAACATAATTAAACCATATTTAATCTCGCACTGTGTAAGAAAAGCCCCTTTAAAATGTGTAGTGAAAAGAAATAATACCTTTATGTTTATCGCCACTGAGCAGCTAAAATTCCTAGATATTAGCAACTATTTAGCGCCAGGGTTCAGTTATGCAAAATATTTAGTGTCAAATAGCATCACTGAGACGAAAGGACAGTTTTTCTATGAATACATCATACACTTAGATAAATTAAAGGAAACACAGGTACCCACACACGCAGCATTTTTTTCCAACCTTAAAAGCACCAACATTACAGATGCGGATTACCAGGAGTGTCAGGAGGTCTTCTTGATTGACTTCCGGTTTCAAGATGGCGACGGACGGTCGGGTTGTTTTGTGATCGTTAACTTTTTCGCGTAGGAGATGGATTTATTCATCTCTTGCGTATGATTTGTGTGCCAGGATGTAAAACCAGGAGTTTCTACTCAAGATCTGCGCGGATGCTACGGAGTTTCGTGCATCGAGCGAAGCAATCCTTGTGTGAATTTTTGGCAGCGTGTGTGGTTTCTGTGTTTTTCCGTTTTTCAACATGGCGGAACAACGTGTGTCTTCCGAGCGGTCAGCAGTCAACCTAACGAGGCAGGTGGACACCGCGCAGGCAGAAAAAAGCAAGGTAAGCGTGGTGGTTTGAGACGTTTTAGACTCAAGTGTCACCATCTAGGACTCAGGAATATCCGTATTCTGTATTGGAACTGCGCCAGCGTAAAACAACGGGGCTATATTTTAGAAACCCTGGTTTACAGGAACGATAGTGTAGCATTCCAGGAGACGAGACTGGGCGATCAGCTACTCCGAATTGCCGGCTTCAAATGTTTCTACCACAGACGACATCTGGGAATGGCGATTCTCGTTCGCGACAGCGTGGTGGCGTCAGAGATAGACATGTCCGGGTTGGGACAGTGGCGATATACAAATACAGGCGTTGAGAGTTCATTCCATTATACCATTCGTGTTGGTTAATGCTTATGCCCGCAATGCGAGTATTGACGCCCAGAAGTGGCAGTGCTTAAGTGGAATATTAGGTCACGAGAGAAATGTTATTTTCTGTGGCGACTTCAACGCTGAAGGCAGATCATGGGGAAACATTTCCTCTAATACACAGGGGGAGGAGCTCGAGACTGCACTTGAAACCATTGACCTGGTTTGTATCAACAGTGGCTGTGTCACCTGGACAGCAAGCCGTCCTAGGCGATGAGGACAGTGCTATTGATCTGGCGCTGGTTTCACCTTCACTCACAACAGTGTGTAGATGGCATGTCCTAAGACACCACGACAGTGACCACCACCCTTGCAGCATATTGGTGGAGAAAGGCAAAACCAGGCAGCACAAGCTAAAGGTAAAGACTTTCCAGTATGACAGTACAGGGCAAGATGTGGTGAGTAAAATAAGACGTGACAAAGCGCAGAAAGCTTCAGGGCAGGAAAAAAAGCTGGGAGCAGCCACCTTGGTGGAATTTCGAGGTGAAGAAGGCTTGGGTGGATAAGCGTAGTGCTGTAAGGAGATGGCAAAATGCCAAGAAGAACAGAGCTGGTCATCCTAGTCCCTGCATGCACTTAGGAAAGAGAGATGCACACAAAAGTAAGCTATTTCAAAAAAACTGGTCAAGGTGGTTAAAAGCGAAAAATGGGCAGAGGTGTGTCAAAGAGTAAGCACAGACAAGTCACTGAAATTGTTCTGGCGACTACATAAAAGCATGAGTGGTGTAGTCAAGAATAAGAGCATTTCTGACTTCCAAGGTGCTGACCTCATCTGGCAGAGGACTGACGAGGACAAGGGCAAAGCCCTCTTTGAACGCTATCTAGAGCAGAGCAACCAGACAGACATGGGAGGCCGAAATCTGGCCAAGGAGGTCACCTCAGACAGGTGCAAGGCCCAGAACACTTCGGATGAAGACACAGTGACAGTGAAAGAAATCAAGGCTGTACTTCGACGATCAAAAAACAGCGCTCCAGGGCCTGATGGCATAAGATACGACGACATCAATAGGTGTACCGACAATGAGCTAGAGAAACTAGCAGACATGTACAACAACAGTATAGAGAGTGCTAGCATCAAGGAGGAGTGGTTACACAGCTATCTGATTCCCTTGCCGAAGCCTGACAAAGACCACAAAAGAAATTCAGGGATATCGCATTATAACCATGCAGAATACAATAGGCAAGCTGCTGGAGAAGGTAATTGCCAGGAAAATATCAAGCCAACTAGAGAGGCAAGGTGTTTTCCCACCTACCCTGGGTGGGTACCGTCCAAAAAGAGAAACCTGGACCAATGCAGCAGTCTTTGCCCATGATGTCTATGAAGGTTTCCACTCAGGCAATGAAACCTTTGCTGCAGCGATTGATCTTGAGGACGCATACAACAGAGTACCAATTGGATTTTTAATGCTTCAGCTTCTTGAACTAAAAGTAAGTCCATTCCTCCTTAGTTGGATCGCTGCAGCCCTCTTCCAACGGAAAGTAGTTTTTAGATGTGGCAGTTGGACTTCGGAACCAACAACAATATATCCTGGCCTACCACAGGGATCACCATTATCTCCGGTACTGTTCAACGCCTACACAGTGAGAATCACCAGTGAGCATATCACTGGTCCTGGCAGGACATTGTCATATGCCGATGATGTTTTAGTGTATCGTCAGGGTAAGGATAGAGAGCAGGTTGCTGTGGAACTACAAACCGAACTCAATCGCATAAGTACTTGGTGTGATGAAGCTGGGGCAATGGTCAACCCAACAAAGGCAACAGTGACTTGGTTCTCGTTGAATAATCATATTGTCAACACTCCAACACCAACTGTAATGCTGTGTTCAGAGACGGTGGAAAGAACGCAGGCAATGAATTACCTGGGGATACGGTTTGATCGAAGCCTTGCTTATAATGAGCACATAGACCAGGTGATAACAAAGGCCAAGCGGGGTTTGGCTGCGATGCGGGTGATGGCGGCAGCAAACTGTGAGCAGCGCCATCTATGTCTTCTGTACGAGGGGCTGGTCATGTCTGTTTTGGAGTATGCAATGGCAATCCTGACTCTCAGCCGTAAGCAGATAGAAAGGATGGAAAGGATACAGAATGAAGCTATGCGCATTATTCTTGGATGTACAAGAGATACAGCATGCAGGGCGATGCGCTACCTTCTTGATTTTCCAACCATTGAAGAGAGAATACAAGTTTGCAAGGCACGCGCCTACCTCAGAGTTAACGCAAACACACAACATCCACTGCATAGTGAAATTATGAAGGTGAAGGGCAGCAGGTTAAAGAGAGGACGGTCGTGGATGGGTCAAGCCGAAGACATTCTTCAACAGGTGTGTTCACTTGAGGACTTAGAACCTGGCGAGGAGTGGGTGCAAGTGCCAACAGATTTCTGCACATCCTTTTCAGTTTGCATCCAACTAGATAGAAAATGCAGACAAGAAAATCCGGCTGCTGTGGAGGCTGAAGTACAAGCGTTGATTTTCGAGAATTCGCTAGACGGTGATGCGGTCATCTACACAGATGGGTCGGTCGTCCGACATGTGAGAAGCTCATGGGCCTTTACAGCTCGGGCCGGAGGGAGAATTGTGAAGGAGGACTCTGGTGCTTTCACTGAAACCACAAGTAGCCTGATTATGGAAGTCATGGCAGTAAGTAAAGCAATAACATGGCTCGAGACACAAACATTCACTAGGGCATGTTTCCTTAGCGACTCAATGAACATGATCAAGAGGATAGAGGAGGGGTCGATCCGAAGAGAATGGTTGCTGCCTCTGGAGCGGTCTCGGCTGGCAAAGATTAGTTTCATCTTCGTGCCAGGGCATGAGGGAGTACAAGGAAATGAGCGGGCTGACAAGCTCGCAGGTGAGGCTTCTGTAGAGGGCGGACGCGCCATGGACCAAGCTGACATTCTGAATGCTCTACGAGAAGTAAGACTTTTGCGTGAACTAAGTGATGAATGTGAATCTACAACCATGGCCAAACTGCGAGAACAGCAAATTAAAAGAGGGGTGGCTAAACAAGAACACTATGCAGGAAGCCAAAGAAGATTGATAAACCAACACAGAATTGGCGTCGTTAGCCGCTACACGCTGCGGTATTTGCTGAGGAGAGGATCCGAGCACTTATGGACTGAATGGTTCGATGTGCAATGAGGATGATCTGTCGACTAACTAACTAACTAACTAGGAGTGTCAGAAGGTCTGGGGCAAGTACCAGATGAGGACATTGAAAGATGTTCTAATCTGGTACACCAACAAAGATGTCGGTCTCTTTCTCAGTGCCCTAAAGAAACATGTTACATTTTACGGTGAGTTAGGGGTAGACATGTTTAAGGATGCAATTTCTGTCCCCGGGGTCACTTTAAAATATTTTTAGGACCCTCCTCAAAGAGATCTCCTTTTCCTTATGTGGTATTCGACAGAAAGAGGTATATGACACTATTAGAAACAACATTGTAGGGGGACCCTCAATAATCTTTCATAGGCACCATGAAACATGGATTACACATATTGGAGGTAGAGAGGATAAACCTGTTCAGAGTGTAAAAGGCTATGACGCCAATGCCCTCTCCTGTGGGTTATTATGCAAGAAATGCCCACCGATTTCCCGACGATTAGAAAAGCAGACAATGGGTTTAGAGCACACAAGATAAAATAATTTCCACGACAGATTAGGGAGTGGTTAGCGTGGGTACAACACACAAAACACAAAGAATTGAAAACACAGTTTAGTGAGGGTGAAATGGCCTTGGGTAGTAAGCATATTAGAATAGACGGGTGGGGTAATAAGAATAAGACAGCTTACCAATTCCATGGATGTTTATTTCACGGACACCCCAACTGCCTCTTGACCAAAGGTATAGACATTAACCTCGTAAACAACAAAAAGTTGACAGACTTATTTGCCAAGACACGGCAGATACATGACTATCTAGTTAAAGAAGCTAACGTTAGTGTAAAAGAAATGTGAGAGTGTGAATGGCAGACGCTAATAATGACTGACAGTGACCTAAAACAGTTCATGAAGAAAAACTTCCCAACAGCCAAACCCTGGTTTGAGCGCTTCCCCATAACCCAGATAAAGATTTTTGAGGCTGTAAAAGCCGAGACACTTTTTGGGTTAGTCGAATGTGACATCGAGGTGCCAGCTGACCTTGGAGACCATTTCTCAAAGATGACACCCATCTTTAAGAACATTGAGGTGGATATAGAACATATAGGTGACTTTATGCGTAGGTATGCCGAGTCACATAAATTGTTGACAAGTGCCACACGGACACTTATAGGTAGATATATCGGGGGGGGGGGGGAATCTTGTTGGCCACACCATTATTAAAATGGTACTTGACACATGGTTTAGTGGTCACAAACATATACCAGATCATTGAGTACACGCCCGTTAGGTGCTTTAATTAAAAAGTTTGGGGTTCAAGTGTCGGACGCCAGACGTGAGGTGACATTCATGATACCCAGGCCATTAAGGCCGAGACGATGAAGTTGTTGGGTAATACCGCCTATGGCAAGACCCTAATCAATAAGGCCAAACATACAGCTGTATCTTACCGTAAGAGTGATGATACAAAAAAGTTAGTGAACAATCTCTGTTCAAGAAATTGACTCCACTAACCGATGACATCTGTGAGGTTGGATGCTTAAAAAATAGAACAGTATGTGATCTCCCTTTACAGATAGGCTTTTTCGTTTACCAGTACGCCAAATTGAAAATGTTAGGATTTTATTATGATTTCATAGATACATTTATTGATAGGAAAGATTTTCAGTTATGTTAAAAGGACACAGAGAGTTTGTATTTAGCCCTTAGCACACCCACACTAGCCGAAGCAGTTAGACCACCTCTTAGAGCAGAATACACTAAAGTCAATAATTCCTGGTTCCCGGCCGAGACATGCCCCAGCCATGAAGTTAGTGATGATACATGCCAGGTCTGTAAGGAAGTTAGAACCTATGAAAGGAGAACCCGTGGGTTATTTAAATTAGAGTACGAAGGGGAGGGGATGGTGTCCTTGAGCAGTAAAACATACCATTGTTACGGAGAGTAAAATAAAACAAGTACAAAAGGACTCACCAAACAATACAACGCACACTTAAACAAAGACACATTTTTAGAGGTTCTCGACACATAGACTGCAAGTGGGGGAACAAATGTCGGTTTCAAAATTCAAGACTCTGCCATTTAAAAATACAAACAACACAGCAATTCTCTATCTTATTTATACATTAAAAAACAAGTACACCCAGACAATGTCATCACCTCGCCGCTAGACATTTAACGTTCACGCCATTGTCCTGCTGATCCTGTTGCTTATTAGTGTAAACTATAAATGAATTACCAAAATACGATAAGTAGATTGTGAGCTTTACTAGAACACGATTACAAGAAACAAAATGAACGTTGCGGCCAAAGCCTTCGTCAGCACAGAACAAAACAACACAGACACCAAACTAATAAAATAATCACTACATAGAAAATACAGAGGTTACTTAGCTGAATCCTGTCTTGGTGAAATGTGTCTAAAGCACTAGCCGTATGATGAGTGTGGAGACGGCCGGATGTGAGGATTGAAACGGGTCTATGGGTAACAAGGGTTGGCTAAGATGCCCGATGGGCGGGGGTGGGTAGGTGGGGGGAGAACACCCATGTGGGTGAACGGTGAAGGGTGAATTAGCAGTGAACTAAAGCCAGCTCTGTGGCGAATGTTTTAATTCACCATTCCGCATACCCAGTTGGCGGGCGTTTGGAATGCAGTACGCCCTGTGTTGGTTAGCATAGAATATCATGAGTAACGGTCGCTCAGAAGGCAATGACAGCAACCGAACGCAAACTTGCCATAAAATCATTAACGGCAAAAGTAATGCTAAGGATGATGGCAGCGCTCTGTAAAAGATGGTAAATTCTATAGGTGCGCCTGTAGCTAGAAACGCGAGTGGGTGTATCCCCACACACTGCCCTTCTTCTACCGCCGTCTGTGTGGGAGCACGGTGGACAGATCCAGATCAGAATGAAGACACTCACAAGAGTTGGGGTGAATCAGCGCCATTATGCAAAGATATCCGAATACTTCTTCTTATGAGCTCGACGAGATGCGGGGGTCAGTTTTATACGTTTACTAGGTTCACCAGGTGGCGCTGCCCGTCTCTTTCTCCTAATACCGCTACCTGATTGGCTAACATGCTCGACAGCTCCTTGCAGTAAACGTTGACCGGCTTGTTTGGTGTGCTCTTTAAAGACTTCCCCAACTTTCCTACCAGCTAAGGCATCTTAGGCCACTTTCAATCCGATACCGACACCTTCTCTGAGTAAGGCATTACCACCTGTCTTTAACCAGGGCAGAATAGTGCGACCGAGCCCACTGAAGAAACTACCGATACCGCGCCCTCTCTGACTTCAACCACCCACAAACACGTGCATGTCATGGCCAGCTTGGTTGCAGTAAAAGTCTTCGTACAGTTTGGGATTTCGACGTAATGCCACGTATTTCACCATTATTCCAGGTCTGACTGTTTCCTAGTGCGAAAATGTAACGTCAGCACCGAAGTTCCTCTGGTAAATGAGAAAGTTATGCCCGTCTCGGTGGTTAAAAGGATTTCCACCATGTCGAAGGAGTACCAACTCAGTGGGACATAGTGTGGTTTGTCGTAGGATCGAAACACCGAGGTCGAGCTCTGGTCCAGAATCGAAAGTCCTTAGTAAAGGACCATGGCGTCTCCGACTGGTCTGGAGGCTATAAGATCGCAATAGACGTAGACATTTTGCAGGTTCGTTCTTCGGCTCTAATGACCCTTTACCTTCTATTATATCTAATAGTTCTTGTATCTTGTCGCTAATGGTAACAGTGGTCCACGGTTTGAATATTTTTTACATTAACGTTCTTTGATACCTTGTTGAAAGTGAATCTAACTCGCGTCTTGTCAGCCCCCTCCGGCTCTTTCATTACCCGATTCAGCGCTACTATAAACGTGTCTGATGAGTTATAGAGGCCTGGGGGACACGACCTTCTTACTACTCCTCCATTGGGTGTGATATATCTTATCCACACTTAGTTCTCTAGCACGTTGCAGTAATGATTGGGGAACTGAATTTCAGCCAGACCCACTACGTAGTGTTGACTCACATCAATAGCCTGCGGCAATTTGACGAAAATGTGACCCAGGTTGTTGTTGGGAAACATATTCGGTGAAGCATTGCTTGGTAATACCATTAGAAACTCATAGTTTAGGGTTAGGTAACATGTAACCCAGACAAATACTCATTAGCGCAATCCATACCTTGCCCTCTGTTGCTTCGACGTCGTCTCGAGACAGATTGAATACTGATACAGCAATGATGGTGTATATAACCACCATCTGACAGAAGAAGACAATCTCTGTTCGCGGCACCCGTTGACCAAAAAACGACCAGAACGATGTTCTTTCGCTGGGTGAGTTATTTTGTGGGCGCGGTACAGTAGTTTCCACAATGTCTTCGTCAATTTAGTCTCTGTTTCTGGTTAGGTCTGAGACCCAACTGTTGAATTACGAATTATACCCGAACCATTTCACTAAATACTCTTTACCACCAACTCTCCTTCGGATTTCTTGTAAGATTGATTTAGCACGATACACTTGTTTATCACCGACGGCGTGAAGCTCTTCGCGGTAGAATGATCCTTATAGTTCTGCCCCCGAATCGTCTTTTAGCACATACGAAACCGGACTGGTTTGATTTATGCTACTAAAGGTAAACAATTCTTCTGTCCACGATAGCATATAACCCTTTTTAAAAGATTGTTTGCTTTGCGCCAGTCTGAGTCGGTCCCCGGGTGTAAAATGTACTTTTCTCGACATGTCTGTCTTACTGTACACATTATTCCACACCTCTTCTTGATTAGTACAGAAAGAAAAAGCAGCGGCTGCAGCAGGATGTAACAATATGAAATGGAAACAAATAGGTATATTAAACTTCTGCGAGAAAAAAAGTACTAAACATCAAACAACGTTGCACATACTTTACAAGGAGATCCACGTATCACGAAATACAGGTGAAAATCCGAAATCAGAACACCAGATTGAACTTAGCTATGATGGTCTTCTCCCTTCTTTTTACCGACGCTACATCGATGACGGCATAGGTCTCACGGACATGTCAGAGGCGGAACTGAACCGTTTCATTTATTATGTCAATAACGTCCATCCATCGATCAAATTCACCACAGCAATTTCCACCACCTCTGTCAATTTCCTTGACACCGCCATTAAATTAAACCCTACAGGCCTCACGACCTCCGTGTATTACAAACCTACTGATGCTCACGGTTTCCTCCTGTACAGCTCATCCCACCCCAAAAGCTGCAAAGATTCCATCCCATATTCCCAGCTACTCCCTCTTCGTCGTATCTGTCAGGACGATAATGACTTCCTCGAGAGAGCCCACGAAATGTTTGACTTTTTCCGCAGACGGTCCTACCCAGAGGACGTCTTGTCGACAGCTTTCTGTTGCATAACCCAGGTGTCGCGGGAATTGTCCCTCGCCAAGCATACGCGACCTCCGAACAATGAACCCAAGCTTATCCTCACCTTCCATCCACAGGCCTATGCCATCAAGCACATTTTCCTGAGACACTGGTCCATCTTGGAATCAGATCCTACCACTCGTGAGGTATTCTCCAATTAGTTAGTTAGTCTTTCCTCTTGAGCCTAAGGCGGCGCATAGGGCAGAAGTCCTGTCTCTCCATGCCTGGCGATTCGCTGCTATCTGTTGTAGATCTTGGATATTTACTTGGCAATTGAATGAGCCTTCTCTAATGATGGTTCTACGCAGGGTCTCTCTTGGTCTTCCCCGTTTTCTTTTCCCTACCGGTGACCATATGAGGGCTTGGTAGGGGAGTCTTGTCTTGTCCATTCTGAGTACATGGCCGATGTAGTTCCAACGGCGTCTTCTTATGAAATTGGATACTGTATCTTGCTTAGTCTCTTGTCTTATTTGCGAATTGGTTCTGAATTCTGTCCAGTGGATGTTTAGAAGTCTTCTAAGACATTTGTTCTCAAAATTGTCTAACTTTTTATCTAAGGCTACCGTTGATTTCCAACTTTCACATCCATACGTTAACACTGGAATCACACAAGAGTTGAAGATTTTAAGTTTTGTGTGTTTGCTGAGTGTCTTTGACTTCCAGATGTTTGACAGTTTATTGAAGGCACTAGATGTCAGTGCCATTCTAGATGATATTTCTGGTGTTGAGTCTCCTGTAGATGTCATTTTGCTTCCTAGGTATGTGAAGCTGTTGACTTTTTCAAGAACGTAGCTGTTCAATTCGGTGTCATCTGAACTGTTGGTAAGATCAATAGTCTTTGTTTTTGTGGTGTTAATTTGGAGACCAATTTGCCCTGAAACATTTTGGAGGTGGTTTATTTTCTCTTGGGCATCCGGGTGTGTTGAACTCAAAAGCACTATGTCGTCGGCAAAGTCCAGGCCTACTAGAATTTTGTCAACCCAATGGATACCCATATTTGTGTTGTTTGTGCATTTGCGCATGACTCAGTCGATAGCTATTCTACAATGGCCCCAGGGTAATTTTCCGCCGTAACCAAAGCCTCAGAGACCACCTTGTGCATAGTCGCCTCCCCACGGTTACTTCATCCGTGGGCACATTCGAATGCCATAGTAGGAACTGTCTGACATGCCTATACGTTGTTCAGACACCAGAGATTGCATTTCCCCGAGGCACCTTCACCTTGAAAGATTCTTTCACTTGTACATCCCGCAATCTGATTTAAGTTATCATCTGCAAACGATGTGACATGAAATACATTGGCCAAACGGGCAGACGTCTTGCTGATCGTTTTAGAGAACACCTCAGAGACATCAATCGGGGCGCTGACAAGCCTGTCCCCAACCATTTCAATTCCTCCAACCATAATGGAGTCGACGATGCATGTGTCACCGCATTAAAACCCTGCTTCTCCAATTGCTGCGTCAGACTGAAAATTGAATGCCAGCTAATCAACAATCTGGGATGCATCCATCCAGCAGGGATTAATACTGTTGTGGACGCTACGGTATAACTGTGGCATCTTCCCCAATTGTTTACACTATCTATTACTATGCTTCCCCCCCCCCCCCCATATCTAGACCTAATTGTCCCCACATCCCTATATTTTCATAGCAGACTGTTCACATATTTTTGGCTACTCAAATCCTTTTTGGCAACCCATTTTTAATTCTGCAGCCACAAGCGCCTTCGCAGCTGGCATAGTCACCTTTTCTGCCTCACATGGCTTTGTGATAGGTCGTGTGTTTGTGTTTTTCCGTTGTTTACTGTATCTCGTTGTTAGCTATCTGTGTTGTCATTGACAAAGATTCTGAGAATCGAAACGTCTGTGTGTCGTATTGTACGCGTTCGTGTGTATTTTATCTTATTTTATTATTCATTTTTTATATTTATTGAGTGCTTCTGATTTCGGATTTTCACCTGTATTTCGCGATACGTGGATCTCCTTGTAAGGTATGTGCAACGTTAGTTGATGTTTAGTACGTTTTTTCTCGCAGGAGTATAATATACCTATTTGTTTCCATTTCATTCTTGATTAGTATAGTTGACTTGTCTGGGGGCCATGCGAATACTTCGGTGATACAATCCGTTGTAGTTTCTGATTAGCTTATCTATGACGTCAACGTAGCGCAGTGCATTGGTCTTGTTGAAATAACGCCACATTTTTTTTCTTTCAGCCTCCGGTTGAATCTTTCCAGTATAGCCGCCTTAACGTCTTCATTTTCGGTGGTAAAGAAATGCACATCTCGGTCTTTCAGAAATTTTAAGAAGGTCTGGTTGACAAATTCCGAACATTAATTGGTCTGAAAATTTATTGGTTGTCTATCATCAAAGATTTTGCTCACAGCTTCCACCAGCGCTTTCCCCGTTTGTTTCTGGATCGGGATGGCACAGGCATATTTACTAACCACATCGATGCACGTCAGTAGATACGACAACCCATCGTTGTCTCTTTTTAATAGTCTCATATCTATCAAATCGGCTTGAAACTGTTGATTTATACCACCCGTTATGGTCTGACGTCTCTGAAAACGACGACGGATCGGTTTATGCAATGTATACGTGTCCTGATGTCGTAACCAGTCCTCTATTTTCTTCAGTTTAGTATTTCGTTTTAAGGCAGCTGCCCCGCCAAAGGCTCCCGGCTGCTGGGGATCGTAGTAATACTTTCTTATTTGCGCGGCCATCTTTCCCACTTGGGCGTAGGTAACTTACTCGGCTTTTTCTTTCGCCTGAGCTTATACGGCGGAGTGGTCTCGACTAGTTGACTTTTGGTTGTTAGTGGCGTGTGGACAGTTACTTGACTCTTGGGCTCGCCAACTTGAACAGACTGACTAGGTGTCTCGGTTATTTGACTGGTTGTTTCGACGACCGGCGCCGGTAAAGTGCTGACTTCGGGTTTTTGTTCCTTGATATCCACTAGGCCTAAAGGCTTGTGTCTGTACTGATCTAATAGATTCAGGTACTGCTGCAAGGTTTGTTGGTATACTCGGACTTTTTCACGCGGTGGTAAATCTTCACTTTCCAAGACTTGTCGCATTTGTTGGTCCAAGTCACGCAGGCTATCATTTAGTATGTCGGGTGCTTATAGGGTTTTTCTAGCAGTCGAGGGTCGATCAGAAGCATTTTCTTGGCCATTACAAACCCACCACGTTTTTCAACACATTTAAAATAGGGTCGAGTAAGGCGCCAATGAAACCACCTTGTTGGAGAATCTGTTTCCTTTTCTTGAGCGACAGTTTCTTACCCGTGAGCGCTCTCAGCCTGTTGTGTCGCTGCAGCCGGCGCTTCTGACTCGGGGTCAGAGGAACATTCCCTTTTAAGACATTGTGACAGCATTCACATATTGATTGGACGAGCTCCGGGGAAGCCGTTTTAATCACGGCCTTTACGACAGCGGGCTTCGCCTTATCCAGAAAGCGCAACATGGCCCCGTGACGTTTCACTCTGTTGGACATATTACTTGGGGACATAGACAACTTGGTGTTGGTCAGGAAATATATGACTGCGTAAGCGGAGCTGATCCGGTGTTTCCTGTCAAAGGTCGAACAACCCGTGTGGCGTCGCTGTCGCGTCTTTAAAACTATCTTGAACATATGACACGCGGCCTGGATATATCTGTTTGGCCAGACTCGTAATTTGTGCCCCGTCGCGAGGATTCTTAAACACGACTAGGTAATGAGAATTCAGACTGATTGTCCTTTGTTCTTTGTTCTTACCAAAGAGGTTCTGAACTATATACATGACACTGAGGTCACGATGATGACTACCCTTAGTAAATAGTTTGGTTACCCTATCATCTGTCTCGGACATTGGGTCATCTATGACCACTAGCCGACGTCTATCACCTGTCCATTTTTCTTCGTCGAGCAGACCCTCGTTAAACTGAACACCCTTCATAGTCTCGTACATGGGTTGCCATTCTCCGTAGCACCATATAGCCTCCTCTGGAATCGGGACAACCATGTCTGGGAGATGGGTCAGGAACTGCTGCACAAAGACGAATTTACCGGATCCCGTTGGGCCCGCGATAAAAGAAGTAAACGGGTGTTTCCATCTAGGATCCATGCCTACAAATGACCACCTACCTACCAATGTCACGTATTTTTATTAGGTTCGAGCCTACCTGGGCCGACCTACCCTGCTCACTGCCCTGTCGCCCAGACCCTGTACTCACCTTACCCACCCCGCCCGACCCCGCCTGTTTGTCGACCACCTAACACCATATGTTAATCCGCATAATGTATTCATGCGCGCCGAGCTGTCGTCTGTAATAATGTCTATAAGCCGTTGTTCGCAATTATGGGGACAATGAGGCCAATATTATTGATTTTTAGCAGATGTCCACAGTTTGTAATTACGGCTATTCTATTGTTATTCTTTGCCTGGTCTATTTTGCCACAGCTGGAGATATAATCTCGTGTACCGCGCCGAAATATGTTACCGCGCAGCTGGTTGTGTTATAAAACAAAAAGCACATTGTAGCAGCTGTGTGTTGACATAATAAAGCCCCGCTTGAATATAATTAACTTCATCTTCATATGCGCACAATTTCATTGTTGCGTTTGCCGAGTGTTGCAACATCTGTTATGCGATAATCATCATATTGGTACGTGCCAGTTGCCTACATCAATACAACTTACAAATGAATGTAAATTAGTTTATGAATGCTTTAATTTTACACCGATTAATATCGACATATGCCTCGCATAATTTAACAACAGCTGCCATTTATACTCATTTACCAATCCACAGACAATTAAAAAAAAATATCGATCTCGGAAAACACAAAGCGAGGAATATTCCTATTCCTCATTCCTCTTTCCCAATCCTAAAACTCTCTCCTTACTACTAACTGGTTCTATATAGCATTTCAGCACTCTTTTTCTAACATTCATTGATAGTGACTTATTGCATAAGATATTCTTCATTTTATGAAATGCAGCTTTTGTCTTCCCTATTCTGCTCTTAATCTCTGTTCTACATCTTCCATATGATGTTATAAATGGTAGGTATTTAAAATTATCCAATGGGACTGGCTTAAGGAATTGGAGGAATTACAAAGTGATAGGCTACTCATATGTGGAGACTTCAATGCGAGGAACAGAGATTGGGACAGTAGTGGAGAAAACCGACAGGGAATTGCCCTTGCGGATGCCATGGTGGACTCCGATGTGGTCTGCATAAATAATGGTAGGCCGACTAGAATGGCAATGAGGCCTGGCAATGCATACACTGCTATTAACTTTGCACTTGTCTCCAAGTCATCAGTCTTTGATGTAAAGTGGACTGTTTTGAATGACCATGGGAGTGATCACATGCCATGCTCAGTCCTGATCTCTAAGTACAGGAAAGTTAAGGCTGGGAGAGTACGCAAGACCTTCCGGTATGAGTGGACCGACAGCCTTCTTGGACGTCTCAGACAGGGAGCATGCAACAGGACTGTTAAAACTCCTTTTTTGCAGCCCCCATGGTGGACACCATAAGTAGACAATGCTTGGAAAGCAAAGAGAGCTGCAGTAAAGCAGCTAAGGAAAGTGCTACAGACACCCCGAAGCTCACGAGAGGAAGTCGACACAGCGGAAAATGTCAAGAAAGACAAGGCGGAGGCTTTCAAGCGCTGTGCTGCAGAGGCCAAGAACGTAAAATGGGAATGTTTTATGAAGGAGATTGGAGGTGATAAGACTGCGAAAATTCTGGAAACTGCACAGACAAATGCAAAGAAAAGATCGGCCTATGACAGTGGGAACAATGTATAGAGAGGATGGTGTGCGCGTGACAACAGACAAAGAGAAAGGGGAGGCGTTTCTCCAGAGATTTTTAGAGCAGACCAATCATAATGATGTGGATACCAGGGATGCAGTTAGAGAGGAGTTATCTGGCACCATGGAGAACATGCATTATGAAGACATCATACGGGTTGAAGATGTTAAACATATTTTGAAAAAGGCAAAAGACACGGCACCAGGACCCCATGGGGTTAGGTATGGCCACATGAAGGCTTTGAGCGATGCAGACCTGAAGGAGATGACCGACTGCTTTAACCAGAGCATTAAGACAACATCATCTCATCCTTCTCCCAAAACCATTCAAGGATCATTCAAAGCTTAGCGGCGTTAGGATCATCACCCTTCAAAATACAGTTGGGAAGGTTTTAGAGAAGACAGTCACTGTTAAGCTGCAGGATTTTTGGAAAGGGGGAAGATTCTTCCAAGAGGCCTGGGGAGCGACAGGCCAGGAAAAGATACCTGGTCAAATGCAGCCACTTTTGCCTTTGACGTTT
The DNA here is from genome assembly GCA_014155875.1 of Cepaea nemoralis. Classification (NCBI taxonomy): domain Eukaryota; kingdom Metazoa; phylum Mollusca; class Gastropoda; order Stylommatophora; family Helicidae; genus Cepaea; species Cepaea nemoralis. The sequence continues at coordinate 143,331 of JACEFZ010018580.1, forward strand.
ATGAGGGGTTCCAGAGTAGACAGGAAACAATGGCGGCAGCGTTTGATCTCGAGGATGCATACAATATAGTTAGATATGATATTTTGATGACCGCACTGATGGAGAAAGGGGTCAATCCCTGGTTGGTGAACTGGATATCAGACGTCCTGCATTCTCGTCGGTCTGCTCTCCGTCTGAGTGCATGGACCTCAGAGCCACATATTTTAACCCCGGGACTGCCACAGGGATCTGCAATCTCACCGGTGCTCTTTAACGTGTATATCAGCAAGACTGCAAACCTAGAAGCACCAAGGGTTGGAAGGATACTAACATTTGCAGATCATATTCTTGCATATAGGCAGTGGAGAGATAGGGAGCAAACATCCCAGGAGCTACAGGCGACAGTAGACAAAGTGATTAATTGGTGCACTGAAATGAGTGCTGTCATCCTCCCGGAAAAGGCGGGTGTTTTGTGGTGCTCTCTGGACAACAGGATTGCGTCAACAGAGAAAACAAACTGAAGTATTTGGGAATCATATTTGACAGGAGTCTGTCCTTCAAGGACCATGTGGAGACGGTTGTGACAAGATCTCAAAAGGGACTCAATGCACTTAAAACTATGGCTGCAATGGACACAGAGCAGAGAACGCTCTTCACACTATACCAGCACTTGATTCTCTCAGTGATTGATTATGGACTAGGACTGCTCACTGTCTCAAAGAGTCAGCTGGTGAAATTAGAGCGCATACAGAATGAAGCGATGCGGGTCATTCTGGGATGCACTAGAGACACCCCAGTAGTGTGTATGCGTTACATCCTTGGTCTGTCGACTGTTGCTGGTAGGCACAAGGTGATGCAGGCGAAGGCATACCTCAGAGTAGCTGCAGACACAGACCACCCACTGCATGAGGCGCTGGACGTAGTTAAAGGCCAGCTACTGATAAGAGGGAAATCATGGATGGCTCAGGCGGAGGATACGATCAGACAGGTGTGCATCTTGGAGAACATTAGGCGAGGAGAGAAGTGGGTCAGAGTGCCAGCGGAGCAGTCAGACTTGTGCAGAGTTATAATCACATTGAGCTGGGAGTGCAGGGGGTGGCCAGCTAGGGCCACGGAAGTGGAAATCCAGCAACTATTTCAGGATAATGCTCGCCCGGGTGATGTGATTATCTAAGCAGATGGTTCGGTGTTGAGAGGTAGGATAAGTGCCTGGGGATTCTTAGCAAAAGCTACTGGTCGACGTTTGGTGCAGGAGTACCTAGCGTATGATACCACAACATCTAGCGGAGGCGGTCAGTCCAGCTTTCCGCTGGATGGAGAACACGATCCATACACACATCGTAATTGTAACTGACTCAGAAAGTATGCTGAGGAGGGTGAGGACAGGCAGGCTTCGTGCAGAGTGGCTTGCTTTGCTTCGGAGATCACGGGTGGCAAGCATCATCTGGATCTTTTCTCCGGGGCATGCCGGTGTGCTGGGGAATGAACAGGCGGACAGAATGGCTGGCTCGGCAAAACTTGGTGGAATATTGATGCACGACAAGGCAGACGTGGTTGCGGCCTTGTGGGAGCACGTTTACACCTCGGAGGAGCAAATGGATCACCATAGTCTGGCAAGAATAAGGCAGCAGGGAGTGACGAGGGGATCTGGCCGACGCTCGACGCTCAGAGGAAACACGAGACGAACATATAACCAGATTGCTACTGGAACTATTGGTGTTGGAACTCTTCGCTAGCTGCTCAGGATGGGGACGGAGCGCTTATGGGAATGCCCCGAATGCTGTTATATCGGTTCCTAAATCAATCAATCAATCAATTATCCACTTAGTAAAGAATTGTCCCTTCTATTTCTGTGTCACATTTTGGTGTCACCATTTTCTTTGATATCATCATTGTTACTGTTTTCTTGATATTCAAGGCGAGTCATTTCTTTGCACTTTCTTTTACTACAAATTGATTAATTTGGTTATTTCGGGATTTGAATTTTAAATATTGAGCACAACCCACTATTGGCAACGCCGATCGCATTCAGGTATGAACCTAAGGCCTATCCACGTCAATATGGAAGCACTAGACTCGAGTTTCGCCCTCGTTTGAGCTCGTCAGTAGTGCATATCCCTGACCGGATCCGGAGACAAGCCCCGGATCACTGGCGTGTGAAGCGGGTGTGTAACCACGCGGCACACGTTGGACACACAGCCAAATTATCATAACAGAATACCACAACGTCACCCATCGTAGGCTATGCTCAAGATTGCCCAATCGCCGCGACTGACGTCCGTCAATCGATGTGGACCCGAAACGATCAGGACTTCTCATTGGCAAGGAACACCAGGCCTCCTAAATCCAATGAGCAATAATCAAATTGATTAATTTGGTTATTTCGGGATTTGAATTTTAAATATTGAGCACAACCCACTACTGGCAACGCTGATCGCATTCCGGTATGAACGTAAGGCCTATCCACGTCAATATGGAAGCACTAGACCGAGTTTCGCCCTCGTTTGAGCTCGTCAGTAGTGCATTTTGTAGGTCCGCTACATTATCCGCCACCAATACTGTATCATCTGCATAGCGTATATTGTTTATATTATAACCTCCGATTAGTAATCTTGGCTTCTCTTTGATATCCACTCATTATTGCTTCGCTATGGAAGGAGAATAGATCCGGTGACAAGACACATCCCTGTCGTACTCCTAGCTTTATCTGTTCGTAACTACTCTCTTTATTTCCCATTTTAATTGCTGCTACTTGGTTCCAGTAAATATTCTTTATTGTTCTTAAATCTTTCCCATCAATGTTGATATCTTTCAACATTTTAATCAGTTCATCATGTTTTACTTTATCAAATGCGTCATCTACATAGTGTAATTTATATTATAACCTCCGATTAGTATTACTGACTTCTCTTTCATCTTTCTCATTATTACTTCGCTATAGAGGGATAAGAGATCTGGTGACAAGACACATTCCTGTCACATCGCTATCTTTATTTCTTCAAATTGCCCTCTTTTTTCCCCATCTTAATTGCTGCTACTTGGTTCCAGTAAATATTCTTTATTATTCGGAAATCATTCCCATCAGTGTTGATATCTTCGAATATTTTAATCAGTTCATCAAGGTTTACTTTAACACATGCCTTGTTATAACCTATGAAGCCTAGATATATGTCTTTCTGTGTCTCTATTGATCTTTCTATTAGTTTCGTGATATATATATATATATATATATATATATATATATATATATATATATATATATATATATATATATATATATATATATATATATATATATTGCATTGTTTGTACCCTTTCCTTCTACAAATCCATACTGTTCTTCACCAATTTCCATTTTTATTTTCTTTCTGCTTCTTCTCATTATAGTTCTGAGTGGACGTTTAGTGACATGTTTTATGAGGTAAATATAACAATAGTATAAGTCCTATATGGTGAATGAGTCACCATAAAACGTGAAGAAGGGGGCAAGCTTTCTAGAACACGATCAAAAGTAACAAAATGGACGTTGCGCTCACAGTCTTCGTACAAGGGTCCTTACTTGCGTGACATATTTAACAGATTCTGCGCCAAACAAAACCTAGGCTTTGGCCAACCAAATACTAGGTTTGGGGCCAAACAAAAACTAGGTTTTGACCAAACAAAAATGAATGACAGCAAATGGGAACTAGGGGCGTGTCACAGTTATGATTTATAATTTGGTAATATGGTAGCAGGCATGTTGTATTATAATAAATTGATATTTCGGCGTTGTATAAGCCTATTTCAGATACGGGAAGCCGCTTAAGACGATTAATCATCCCATGGCACTTAATCAGTTAATTCTATCTTTAATTACGATTGAACTGCCTTACTGTATGGCACGTTTCTCCAGCTTTCATGAGGTAGATTTCAAGGTCGACTTTTAAAAGGTCAAGGTGTGCGACATGAGTGAGAAGGCAACTCGCAGGCACAATCATCATCATTATGTGCCATGCCGATAAGCGTGGGCTGTCATGTTTCACCATCTTACATGATCACCAGACTCGTGGATCAGCTCTGTGTTCTTGTCTCGACAATACCACGTGGCCAAGCCATCTAGGTATTTACTTCTCCGCCTTTCCCTTGTTCTTTTCCCCTCAATCTCGCCAGTTGTCACCAAGTTCTCCAATTTATTTCTTCTCGTAACGTGTCTGTCTGCGTTTAATTTCTCTAATCAGTTTACGGCTTTTATTTGTTTCTTGTAGGACTTGGTCATTGGTTTTTCTGTCTGTCCATGGTATTCTTTGCATTTTCCTCAGAAACCACATTTAATTAGCCATTATATGTTTTTCAACTTGTCTGCTAATTGTCCAAGCTTCATATTCATACACAAGTACAGGTTATATGTAGCAATTCAACACTCTTTTTCTCGATGCGATTGACATATTTTTTATTATTTTTTGTTTGCGCTCACTCACTTTGAACTCTATCATAGTCCGTACACACTATTTACAGTACTTGTAACAACACTCCCTGGGGTGAGGGGAACCTGCTATCACACAATATTAAAGGGGTGTCTTCAGACGCGGGACATAGGTGACCTCCATCTACAAAACCCCACCAGCCTTTGGATCACTATCTCTCTCGCTATCAACCACGGGACGTTACCCCTTTTACACCTCGTCATGAATACATGACACAACTCTGGTATCTAACTAGGGTAACAAGATGGTGTATTATACAAAATGAGGATGATGATGATGATTATGAGATAGACCTAACGGCTGCTAGGCGAGACAAGACATGGCAGTACTGGAGTAGCCTCAGGGAGAAATTGTCATCACTGTAACCTATTCCGAGTATCACGCAAAACGGCAATTCAGTCACAGCCTCACTGTGTATATCCAGCTTCCGGCCAGGGATAGTCTTCTCCAAGATGACCAGACGGTAGGCATGTCGATTCACTGGTACTTGGGACCTCAAGTTGATGATGACAATGAAGTCCCGCCCACACTCTGTTTGGTAAGATCACTGTCTATGGTGTGGCTGGAGAACTAGGAGACTTCTTTGACGAGTCTTGAAGTATCTGGTAAACTGCTGAAATAGTGAGAAGTCTGTATCTCACTAACTGTTTGTAAAAGTCACAACTGTCCATGATATCATAATAGTTCAGCAGACCTATAACGCTGCTGTCACAGTTCAGGTAGTTACTCAATAGAATCATAACGCTGATATTACCGTTCATGTAGTTAATCAGCAGAATCAGGACGCTGATATCACAGTTCAGGTAGTTACTCAGCAGAATCATAAGCCAAGTTGACCAGGCACTTGATAACGGGGACATCGTTTCTAGCTGGCGGTAAGTCAGACAGTCATCTTCACAGCTGGGACAATTACAACATCAAGGTTCATGCCTGACGTAGGCTCATAGTGTGTGACAAAAGGTAGATGCCAGGGTGAACAATACTGGTATACTAGACGTGTAGTTGGCAAAGGGGTAGCTGGTCCAATATTGAGAAGTAGCTCTCTGTAGTAGGTACACGTCGACTTCGTAGTGGTGCCCCAAGACGGCTCACACCGTTACTTGCCCTGGTCCCTATCACTGGACCCGTCACCAGATCATCACTCAGCTCTCATAAAGGTAGAACCTGTCGAGGGCAACACTCGGTGAGAGTCTCGTGAATTAAACTTACCATAAGCGCATACATTCGTACCACAGTTACTCAGCTGGTTGGACCCTTCACCTAAGGGACCCGACTCCCTCATTGGCTGCTCTCAGATGCCGAGGATGAACTGGGCCTAGGACCGGACAGACTGCTGTCTAAACTGCGTCATCTTCCCCGGACTGAAGTAGAGCTGGGCCGAGGTTGTTAGTCTCTGGTGTCTGAGAGGTTGTCCCATCCTGAAAGACTTCTGCATAACATATATGGTTAGTGAATTAGATGTACTAGTAGGCAGAATGGCCCTGAAGTAGGGCCGATGGCAGTGCATCCGAACCCCCTCTGGTTCTCTCCAATCTCCCTGGTTCACTTTCCCACTACCCGCCAGCGATTATGTGGCACCCTGCCGCAGGTACAATATATCAAAAATATCCAATATAATATACAGGGTGACCCCCTGTAGCAGAAATCTACACCACGTTCCCCCCTCCCTTGACTCAGGTCGGGGCATTTAGAACGGTGTCGCTGTTCACCAGGAACAGCCCTGTCGCATCGGTCCCCTTTTCCCCCTGTTGTCCACCTCTCAGGCATCCACTATATATTAAGCTGGTATTCCGTCGAGGGATACTAATTAAAAGACAGATGTGAGGAAAGCCAAGACGAAAAGCCAGTGGTCGACCCACCAAATGGCAACGACTTTCGACTCCATGCACGACCTTGAAACGACCTCCGAAAATGTTGCCGACCGGCAAACTATCATTCTCGCAGTTGTCCGAGTTCGTCGACATATCACATGCCCTAGTATATGCGACTCTTTAATCAACTTCCGGTTCTCCCCTCAGTGAACGCTTCCGTCACGCCGGCGCCGACTACGCTCGAGTACATGAAGCTGGCCATGTGTGAACTCAAATTAAAGGTCTAGTTTCCCTGAACTCGATTTACCAAACCTACAGTGGCTGTGAATAAGCCATGCGCTGCTAACCGAATAAATATCCCTGCAGTACACTCCTGGTAAACACGCGATTTCAACAGGTTTAAATACAGGCCCACAACCAGTTAACGGTTGAAACTTGACCCACTTCAACGCGCCGGTCAGTACTAGCGACCTAGCTATCTCTGGTCACGGATTACCGACACTACGTTATGTAAATGAATGGGTTACACATACCTTCAGCTGGCAGTACAACTGGTAATATGGGAGCAGTTGACAATCAGCAGGACTGGATGTCGGATCTCTTCAAAGATTATCAAGACATCAGTAGCCCAGCTCTCCATGGTACAATTTTCACTAGGCCATACGGCCGTCTGGTCGCCAGCTTGCTCAGAACACCACTGAGTTCTTTGTCTGCCGAGGCCCACAACCTGCCCATGCGCACAGGACATGCGAAGTCAGTATTGAATTAACTCTTTTCACGGACCATTTCTGGATGTTTCCAGAAATTCTACCAAGGCCGAGCAATCGCTATGGTCTGGCTTTAGTAATTTAGTGGTTCTTTCCCCTAGACCACAAAATTTCACCAGGAAGCAAAATCACAAGGTCGACCGACAAAGTTTGTGACAGTAGTGATGGACTGAATTTTGCGTGTGGGTTAGCTTTCCCTATTAACAGTGTCCTTCACCATCAGGCGAACCCACTCCGACTTCAGAGGAACTTGTAATTAACGTCCCCAAGTCAAGAACGACAGGTCAACATTTTAGTCCAGCTGACCGGTGTAGGGGTTGAACCGCTTACTTCGGCATCAGCACACCGGATGTTTAAGAACACGCGGTCTTATCCATTCCGCCATGCAGATCTGCACATTTATTATTAGTTAGTATGTTTTCTGTCTTGCAAAAGGCTAACTTCGCCATGGCGATTCTTGTTCTGATCTCTTCTCTTATACCCAACAGATGTTATGAGTGTTCCGAGATAGTTGTACCGATTCACTTGTTTAAGAATATTCCCATTTACTTGTATATTACATTGTGGTATGTCTTTCTTCCTAGTGACGACGTAATCGGTGTCTTCTTACAACGTGATTCACTGTGTACAATAACCGCATCATCAGGGAGTCTCTGTGGTGAAGTGGTCAAGCCGTTTGACTCGTGTTGCGAAGGTTGTTGGTTCGATTCCGGGCCGCGCCCTTCGGTTTACGAGTTAAATGTTTCGGAGACTCCTGTGGGTCGTCGCTAAAAGCTACGGAGTTCGTGCTTTGTGCGACGCTTTCCGTGCTACGGAAAGAGACCGAGCCATATGGGATAAAACCCGGTGCAATGAAGTCGACCCTGTCGACTTTTAAGCGACCGCATCTACTAAATGTTGCAGATCCTGCTCATTGTGTGCAATAAATACTGTATCGTCCGCATATCTAATGTTATTGATGATACGTCTCCAGTGGTGATTCTCATATCTTGTAAATTTCTAAACATATTTTCACTGTATAGGGAAAAAGATCTGGAAACATTACACATCCCTGTCGCACACCTCTCTTATTAGTTTGACATTGACCTACTCAATTATCGATCTTTATGGCAGCTTGGTGTTACCAATATATGTTTTTTTTTTTCATAGACACAATAAAAACATCTTAACCCATGTTGAGAAAGGCGATTTGCTGGAGTTTCCGCGAAAGAAGGGGTACACACACATGGCAGTGTATGCTGGTAAGTATGAGGTTTACAATACATCAATGTGTCTTCGTTTGCTTCTATCCTGGGAAATAAGGCTGTCGAAGTGGTACTGATTCATCATCATTAAGTGTCATGCCAGTAAGCGTGTTCTGTGACCTTCATCCATCTGACACGATCACCAGCGTCATGGATCAGCTCTGTGTTCTTATCTCGACTATGCCATGAGGTTATGCCATCTAGATATTTAATTCTCTTCCTCCCCTTGATTTTCCACTAAATCTTGCCAGTTGCCACCAAGATATCTAGGTTATGATGTCTCATAACGTGCCCACAAATTTTGACTGTCTAGGTCTCATTTTTCTAACCATTTACGGTTTTCAATTGGTTCTTGTGAGATTTGCTCATTGGTTTTTCTGTCTGCCCACTGTAATCTTTGCATTATCCTCAGAAAACGCATTTCTACTGTCATTAAACGATTTCAACTTGTCTGCTAACTGTCCACGCTTTGCATCCATACAAAGTGCAGGTGATTTCAACACTGTTTTCCTCTTTGCAATTGACTACTTTTTATTGGTCAGTATGTTTTCCATCTTGCAAAAGGCCACCTTCGCTATAGTAGTCTCCGTGGTGAAGTGGTCAATCCGTCTGACTCGGGCTCTGTAGTTTGTGGGTTCGATTCCGGACCGCGTACTTCGGTTCACGAGTGCATTTTATCGGAGACTCATAAGCGTCGTCGCTGGAGCTACGGAGTTCGTGCTTTGTGCGACGCTTTCCGCTCTGTGGAAAGAGACTGAGTCATATGTGATAAACCCTCTGCAATGAAATCGACCCTGTCGAATTGTAGGCGACATTTTTGTTTACCTTCGCCATGGCGATTCTTGTTCTAATCTCTTCAAGGCATCTCCCATCATACGTTATGAAATGTTCCGAGATGGAGGTTCAGATTCACTTGTTTAAGAATGTTCCAATTTACCCGTATATATCACTGTATCTTCTTACAATTTAAAACTAACCCTAGTTGGTCACTGATTACATCCCCCATTGAGTGCCGATTGGTCTAAAATATGGAGCTATCAACGTATGTGCATGTATTTAGCGGGACACACATGTATGAGAGAAGGAACGAACGAACTTTATTTTAAAAGGGTAACAAATTGGGCACGCAGGCCCGTCTTACATTCGGCCCTTTCAATCACTCATCTTTCATTCATCAAATGTGCATGTTACATTTACATAGGGGGAAAAAACATTGTCAAATGGATTTTGTAACATGGGGGGGGGGGAACATTGTCAAATGAAAGTTGTAAACATAAACAGTGCATATTGCAATGTTGTGAGACACATTCCCCCATCCACCCTCACATTTCGCTGCTACCCACACATCCCGCAGCCACTCTCACATCCGCCACCCACCACACCTCCTTCACCCACCCACACATACCTCCACGCACTCACAGACCCAGGCAAACATACATGCCGCCACCCACCCACTGATCCCCCACCCACACACATTTCCCCACCCACACACATTTCCCCACCCACACATACATCCCCCACATATTCTCCATTACCCACCCATACTCCACCCATACACACATCCCCCACCCATCCCATAACCGACACGCACACACCCACCCACATATTCTCCAACACACACCCTCAACCACCCTAGGCGAGCCGATTTATTGACAGATATGGCAGTGATCGAGGGAGCAAGGGCAATGGATGGGCGAGGCATTAGGACTGCCAAGAGACTCCGACGAACAGATGACTTTAAGGACACTGGAGGATCTGCTTCCTTGTCCAGAGTGAGAGAAATGGGAGTGAAGCTGGGAGCTCACAGACATAAACGTGTTGTCAAGGGAACAAGACATTTGATACTTATCCGTAGGGCGGTGATTACAATCCATACTAATGACTTAACGTGTGTCTGAACTATATAAATATGCACTGGAAAAGGTGCACACCCGTTCTGCCCATACAGAAATGAGAACAAAGGGGAGACGAGAGATAGGGAGAAAGAGAGAGAGAAAGAGAGAGAGAGAGAGAGAGAGAGAGAGAGAGAGAGAGAGAGAGAGAGAGAGAGAGAGAGAGAGAGATGCAGGACAGCCAACGCTGTTGGGGCAGAAATGCCTGAAGAAGTGTGATCCACTGTTACACTGTCCTGCAAAGTCATGTGCTTTATTCTAACGTTGTAGATATAGAAAGATAAAGAGAAAGGGAGATATAATAAGAGAGACATAAGAAAAGAGAACAAGAGAGGGAGATTAAGAGAAAGGGAGATACAGCGAAGTAGAGACAAAGAGTATGGCAGAGAAAGAAATAGAAGGATATAGGGAAAGACAAGTGAAGAAAGGAGGGGGGGGGGGGGCGGAGAAAGAGAATGACATTGAGAAAGGGATAGAGGAAGAGACGGAAAGAAAGTGAGAAGAGGTGAAAGACATAGTGCTTTGCAGACAGGCTCATGACAGTCAAAGATTGTGGGGGTGGGGTGATGGGGTGGGGGAGGGTGGGCAGAAATGCCTATTGAAGTGTGGTCGTCTGCGACATAGTCTTGTAGACTCTTGTACTTTACTTTAACACTGCAATAACCTCATATTATTGTTCAAATACTGAAATTTACAGGTGACGGGTATGTGTTTCACCTGGCCGGAGAGTATTGGGACGACGAAACGTCAATATATATGGAGGTGAGAAAAGACCTTTTCGAGATTGTTGCGCTAGACAGCTAGGCAAAAATCAAGAAAATCATGAAAGAAGTTGACAGGTTGAGTAAATTCATATTTATTGTTTACATATGTTATACCAAACAGAATGTAAATGAATAAATCAGAATTTGGAAGCAACAGAGATGTGGTTCCTGAGACGAATGTTGCGAGTTCCTTGTACTACCAAAGTAACTAATACTGATTGCCTGAAAGAGGCTAATGAAACTAGAACATTATATACAACAATAAGAAAGAGACAAACAGCTCTCTTTAGTCATGTGATGAGAAGAGAGGCATTGGAGATCATCGCGACGACTGGAAAGATAAGTGGGAAGGGAGGCAAACAAAAAAGATAAGATGCTGGGGCATGGAGGAATATCATTAGCAGAGTTGGTCCAGAATATAAGAGATATGAACGCCTACGCCAGCTGACAAGACACGTGATGGTGATGATACAAGCATCAAAAGTTATGGTTAAGAGCAAGAAAATAAAAGCATAAGAACAAGATATTAAAAACAATTAGAGTGTACAGCGATAGCAAACTAAGAGGGCTATTCCAAAATCAACTACCGATGGCCTGGTAAAAATAAACAGTTTGCCATAGCGACACCGTTCATTGCTTGCATCATTCAGCAGTCTTTTAGTTCACTACACACCAACTTACAGTCGCATTTGTTCAGGGTTCACGAATAGCTAATGAATAAACACAATTTTCTAGGACTAGTCTGTTTCGAATTGTCAAAGAGAGGTTAGGTTACCACAAATTCTGTTCACGGTGGGTATCAAAGCAACTAACTGACGTTAGCAAAGCTCAAAGAATGGGCTCAGCTTTGACATTCCTTCTGCACTACTGAGAAGAGGGGAATGCATTCCTTGACAGAATAGTGACTGGGGACGAGACATGGGTTCACTCATAACGTTCTCACCGCACACACGACACAATCGACGATGAATCTCGGCCACATTTTAACCTTCTGCTTGAAAAAAACGAATAATACCGCGAATTTTACAGCTGGCGGGTAGGGCAATAACAGTGTCCATGTTTATTCGTTAGCTATTCGTGAATCACAGAACAAATGCCACTGTAGGTTGATGCGTAGTGAGCTAAAAGACTGCTGAATGATGCAAGCAATGAACGCTTTCCCCATGGCAAGCGGTTTAATTTTATCAGGCGATCGGTAGTTGATTTTGGAATAGCCCTCATAGATGAGACCAAAGCACCCAAGACAGGGCGTTACAGAAGGGTGGAAAGACCACAATGAAGCGATCACCCGAGTAGAAGAGTAGGCGCAAAACGACTCGCAAATATAGTTTCGAAGCCATAGAATCTGTTGAGTATTTTATTCTCCGCACCATGTGAAGTCAATGGCGTGACGTCAAAAAGGCAATCTATACTTTCAATATTGACTGGGAAGGGCATATACACTTCGTTGTATCTGTGGGATGCAGGATTTCATATATGAGAATTATTTGCTTTAGTTGTCTAGGAGTTCCCTGATGGGATTAATTTAAATTCTCACTTACTTTTACCAGGCCCGGTGATCAGGGCAATTTATCACCGATACAAAGAGAGGAACACTTCAATCGTTAAAACAAAGGTTTCTGTGCGTAGGTTTCCTCTCCCACTCAACCACCTTCTAAATTTGATATATTATTAGAGTACATTGATTGTTTACAACATATAGAACAGAACAATCATCAACAAGCAATTGACATAAACATCAACATTGGAACAAAAAGTTCACTAAACAATTAAATCAAGATCTGAAATAACATATATGTGCATAATGACAATTCTGAATTACCGGAACAGGCATGGGATGATATACAATACCATAAGCACATTAAAATGTGATAACGCCATTGTCCCAAAAATTATTCAGGTACTCAAATCAAAACAACAACCACTATTTGGTTCTAACACCATTGGAAAATCTACAGATTAAAAAAAATGGTATGTTTTCAAAAAAGAAAGCCAAACATGATTAAACCAACATAATTCAGTACACCTTAACTAGGATAATTATTTTAATCTTTCTTTTACATTCTGTTGTACTGTTCGTTATTCATCTCCAATGTATTGCAGATCACATTCCCCCTTATCTAGGGGACCCAAGTAAATGTACTCAGTTGTGTCCACACATTTATGTCCACTGGTAATTGGAATGCGAAGATATCATAATCCATAATCCAGAAGTAGAAATAACACATAATCCCCATTCTCCAGGGACTGGTTTCACAAATACTCTGTTGTCAGTGGGCTCTGTGTCCTAATGAAATTGAGGCCTAGGTCAGTCAAACTCTCAGGAGGTCCACTTCAGCGAGGCAGAAGATAATTCCCTACATCATTGTAGATAATGAATAAGATGACGACTGTCCAGCTTCTCGGCTTATGTTATCCGATTCTCAATTATGTACACGAGGATTTTCCACACACCTGGTCACCAGTTTATAAGCCATCCCACCTTGATGATAGGGTATTTAGGCCGACATGGGACCAGCAATGAATCATTCGTAACTATCCAGTCCAGTGTAGGAAAATATAATGCAAAGAGTCACTCATTGGTATCATCTGTGAATCAGAAGAAGAATATTTCCAGCACACAAACTTGGAGTCGCAGAAAATCGGATGATGTCTTCTGCTGCAGTTATATCAACATTTACTCCACTAGCTTGTTTCATATGGGTCTTCCCATTGGTGTTCAGGTCTAGAAACTGGTGTTGAACTTGCTTATTTGATGGTGGATTTCAGTGTCTTTGAGTTGGTGTTCAGTTCTAGGACCTTGTGTTGAACTTGTTTCGTTCATGGTCTTTCAGTGTCTTCCCATTGGTATTCAGGTCTAAGACCTGATGTTGAACTTGCTTTTATCATGGTGTATTTTAGTGTCGTCCCATTGGTGTTCATAGCTAGAACCTTGTGTTAATTTTGCCGCTGAATGACTGGTGCCGAATGAGAATACTTTTAAGTATTCTTTGAACTTGAGAATCCAACAGGCAGTTGGAGGGTTCTCACTGCTGTTATTTTTATTAAACTTGTTTTAACTCCCATAGTTTCGTTGACCTCGATGATTGATGGTGCGTCTGGCGGTACCTCTCAGAAGTAAAACAGGTTATCCTGTTTGTATCTGTGTACTAGTTAGATCCGTTTGTCTTGGTAGACATTCTGATAAGGAAGTCCTTCCTGGGTATCCTGACAGAACTCGGAATATCAATCACGTAGTGTCGATCATCTACGCCCATGTCGTTTGCTAGCTAAGGCAGCTAATAATTGTGGCAGTCAACTGTTATTTGTAGGTCTAGACTAGGTTAATAATGTTTTTCCATTTATCACTTACTACCAGCTGTTGACCCCGGATCCGGATTGGTGATAATGGCCGAACCACCACCTGCTTCTTTCTAGAGCTGGGAATGACAAAAGAACATAAACCCAAGCATTAATACAACTCATGTTGGGGTTGCATTTCTCGCAAAACAATTATAAACAACAAAGAGGAAGGAAAAATGAGTCTTTCCCATTTTTTCCCTTGTAGCTTGTTGTAGAGTTATTCTAACTCTCAATGTGAGTAAGGCATCTTCTCACTCTGTATTCTTATCCGATGTTGTTACTGGGACAATCTGATGGATCTGAGAGTTCCTAGCTATGTGCCATGAGGTTGTCTACTCTCCTCGTCTAGTTTAGTATGTATTCGTAGCATTCCAACTCGCATACTTCTATTGGTTACTGTCTTCAATTGGCTCGATCCGGAGTCGACCACCCTGGCACCTCAAATACTACCAACCCGCACCGGGCCGTAACAGCAAACTCATAACTGATTAACGATGATATGCAACAAGCAAAAACAGGACTCATGTGTCCCAGACAAAACCTAATGTTTATTTATGAACCGTCCTACCACATGAGCCATACACTAGGCCGGCTAGCTGCCATGTCCGTCTTCCCATGTACTAAACTCACGTTTAGGTAGCGTTCTAAACATACTCCTAGTTTCTTGCTGTTGACATGCACAAACCTGTATCATTCTTGATCATCACAGTCACAACTTTCGCACAAAAATACTCACAGTATATTTGAATAGCCACTAACTTCTGGTCTATGGCGAGATTTCTACTTCAGGTCCAAGGCGAGACTTCTACCTCTGGTCTATGGCAATATTTCTCCTACCATTTTCCATAACACATGATCACTGGCAGGACGGATGTCGTGTCAATCTCTCTATGACTCCTTTTCTAGTGACATTATTAAAAGTGGCTCTTCTTTGATAACTGTTTTCCTATCTTCACTTTACTGGATCACATTCCGATGGTTATCTTTTACTTTCTATTCTTCCAGCCGTCTCACTTTCCTGCTTGCGTCCTTTTCTAATTGCTTCTTTTTCAGCCGTCTATTTCTCTCTGACGTTTTTCATCTCCAAGTCAGCTCATGTGCGTTCAGTGTGCGCTAGACTTTTCTACTTCCCGATAATCTATATGTGCACGGGCAATTGCCGCATTATTCGTCCTGCGACACATGGCACCATCCAATCATCTTGATATCACACCTGTCCTACCATGACAGGAACCTCTGAGACAGGCCTTTTCCCCATAACTCCTAGTCTTCTTTCATTAGGTGTAATCAGCATTAGGCCACAGGCCAATAACCATACCAGTCAACATTCTCCTTTTTTCTTGTGTACTGACATACACAAGGCTTCTTACATCACCACCATGTCCCACTAGGGTAACATTAAAATGTATATTCCAGCAATAAAATAACAATGATGAACCGAATAGATAATTCTCATACACTGGAAAAAAAACATATGAATTTCTTATTCATTGGCACCTTTCCGTCTTGACAGACGATAGTTTGCTACATTGTGCTTCAAAAAGGCTTAATAACTACGACTCATGGCGGTGGCGAGTGTGACTGGTAAGGCCAATTCTTCCTGCAAATGTTTGCCCACAGTAGATGCATGTGAAAACATGGTCATTTCCACATTGTGCACCATCTTACGTCTCTCACGCTCTGTGTTTGCTTTATCTGCAAGCATTTTCTCCTTTGTCTTTATTCCATTTCGGATAGTTTCCCTCCATGCAACACGTTCAACGGCGACTTGCTCCCAATGTGCATTATCAATGCCTGTATCATTCATGTCCCGCTTACACACATCTTTGTATCGTAGTAGAGGCCAACCCTGAGATCTCCTACCTGTCTGTAATTCACCAAAAAAGATGTCCTTTGGTATTCTACCATCATCCATTCCTCCTAACATGTCCTATCCATCTAAGTCTACGAAGACTGAGCATGGAATACACCGTCACACAACCTGATCTTTTCAATACTTCAGTATTTGTGATTTTGTTTTGCCACTTAATACCAAGTATTCTTCGCAGACACCGCATATAAAGCTGTTTAAACGTTTCTCTTGGCGTGAGTAAGTTGTCCAGGTTTCACTGCCATAAAGAAGAGTACTACGGACGCAGGCTTGGTAGACGAGGACTTTTGTTTTGGCAGTAAGCTTCCTGTTCTCCCCCCAGTCTCTTTTTGCTAACATGTTCATTGTTGTTGCTGCCATGCCAATCCTGATGTTGATTTCCTGATCGAGGGAATTATATCTATATTATCTCTGTTCCTAGATATGCAAAATGATCTACTATCTCCAGTTCGGCGTCGTCAATAAAGATTGATGGTACACCATGTGCACCTTGTGACATAATCTGTGTCTTCTTTTTGTTAATTGTTAAACCAAATTCAGAACAAGCATTGAGAATAAAATACTCAACAGATTCTATGGCTTCGAAACTATATTTGCGAGTCGTTTTGCGCCTACTCTTCTACTCGGGTGATCGCTTCATTGTGGTCTTTCCACCCTTCTGTAACGCCCTGTCTTGGGTGCTTTGGTCTCATCTATGAGGGCTATTCCAAAATCAACTACCGATCGCCTGATAAAATTAAACCGCTTGCCATGGGGAAAGCGTTCATTGCTTGCATCATTCAGCAGTCTTTTAGCTCACTACGCATCAACCTACAGTGGCATTTGTTCTGTGATTCACGAATAGCTAACGAATAAACATGGACACTGTTATTGCCCTACCCGCCAGCTGTAAAATTCGCGGTATTATTCGTTTTTTTCAAGCAGAAGGTTAAAATGTGGCCGAGATTCATCGTCGATTGTGTCGTGTGTGCGGTGAGAACGTTATGAGTGAACCCATGTCTCGTCCCCAGTCACTATTCTGTCAAGGAATGCATTCCCCTCTTCTCAGTAGTGCAGAAGGAATGTCAAAGCTGAGAATGCAGATAATAGATGTTGTAATTCTTCTTCAGAGTGGGTCGTAATCGCAGCATCATCCGCAAAAAGCAAATCTCTTATTAGTACCCTCCTAATTTTGGTCTTGGCCTTCAATCTCTGAGCATTATAGAGGCCACCATCTGAGCGTGAGTGAATGTATATACCGTCATCCTGATCACGAAAGGCATATTTCAGTAGAAGTGAAATGTATATCCCAAAGAGGGTGGGAGCTAGTACACAACCTTGCTTAACTCCACTCTTGATTTCAAACTCTTCTGAAGTTGAGCCATCAAACTTGATTATACCCTTCATGCCTGTGTGGAATGATTCCACAATGGACAGAAGAGTTGGTGAGCAGCCAATCTTCTTTAGTGCTTTGAACAGACCCTCACGACTGACCAAATCGAATGCCTTTGTGAGGTCGATGAAGGCAATAAACAGTGGCTGATATTGTTCCCGGCATTTTTCGTGCATTTGTCGCAATGAGAATATAATATCAATGGTAGACTGGTTCTGACGAAAGCCGCACTGTGACTCGGGGTAGACTTGATCTCCCAGGACTTGAAGTCTGCGCAGAACAATTCTGGTAAATACTTTCCCAACAATACACAGAAGTGAGATACCGCTATAGTTGTTACAGTCGCTTCGATCGCCCTTGTTCTTGTAAAGCGTTATGATGCTTGAATTTTTGAAATCCTGTGGGACTTGTCCTTCTCGCCAGCATAGCTCTATTAGCTGGTGGATCTGTAGAGTGAGTGTGTCTTGCCCACTCCTGATTACCTCTATTGGAATCCCATCCTTACCTGGAGCTTTGCCAGACACAAGTTCATTTATAGCACACTTAACGTCTGTTATGGTGGGAAGTGTGTCCAGGTGGTCAAGAGTTGGTAGGGCCTCTATGACGTTGAGGGCATCATCCGCTAGCTTGGTCTCACTTGAGTAAAGCTCTAAATAGTGCTCGACCCATCTGCTGTTTCTTATCAGTGATGATTTCTCCAGTCAAGGTTTTCAGCGGTGCACTTCTTTAGATCATTGGACCACAAGCTTTCTTTATCCCTTCATACATGCTTCTGATGTTTCCCTTATCACTTGCGTTTTGAATGGACTCACATAACTTGATCCAATAGTCACTCGCACACTGCCTGGCAGCTTTTGAACATCCTTCCTAGCTTGCTTAAGCTCACTCAGAGTGTTACGCGTTGGTCTTTCCTTGTTTCTTAAGAGAGCTATCTTCTTTTTATCAATCAAGGGCTGCAGTATCTGGCTGTTTGCCGCAAACAAGTCCTGCCTATTATGATCCACAGTGCCGTAAACCCCTACCGTGTTTTATAAATAGTTTCCTTAAGTTTACTCCATTTATCATTTACTATACAATTTTCTGATGTATCAGTGAAAGCGTCTTCAAGTTGCTGTTGAAATTCAAAGCACTTTCCAGGATCGAGAGTGTTAATAATATTAATCCTGGGGCTAGATTTGTGTTTAGCTGTGTAGATTCTCTTTGGTCTCAGTCTAACCCTTGCAACAACCAAAGAATGATCTGTATCACAGTCAGCACTGTGGTAACTTCGAGTTAATGATGTATGGTTCAGATGCTGTCTCCGTGTGATAATGAAGTCCAGCTGATGGCAATGGCCGGATCTTGGATGTTTCCATGTGACCTTATGCAGCTCTTTTGTTTTAAAAAAGGAGTTTGCAATACATAGGTCATTTCTAGTGCAATGCTCCAGCAGCCTTTGCCCATTATCATTCATGCTACCGATGTTGTATTTTCCAAGGCACACTGGCCATGAACTCGAGTCCTTGCCCACACGAGCATTGAAATCACCGAGCATATAAATGTAGTCTGATTTTGGAACTGCTTTGATCACATAGTCTATCTGCTCATAGAACGTATCCTTCACATCATCAGTGGAAGCGAGTGTCGGTGCATATGCAGTGATAATGGTGGCAAATCCACAAGAGGTTGCCAAGCGCAGGGATAATAATCTTTCATTGCCTCCAGCTGGGATATCAATCATTCCCAGTAGCGAATTCTTCACTGCAAAGCCCACACCATGTTGCCTTTTTTTCTGCCTGCCCTCTACCCTTCCAAAAAAAAAGGTGTAATTGTTTTCCCTGAGTGACCCTTCCTCAGCGAGGCGAGTCTCCTGCAGGCCAGCAATATCATTGTTAAGACGATTGAGTTCAGCATTAATGACAGCCATTTTTCTCACATCGTCAATATTTGTCAAGACAGTGGAAAATCCTGGACACATGGTTCTTACGTTCCAGGTTGCAAGCCGTAGCTTGAGGTTTCTATTGTTCTTTTTATTAGTACCTTGTGCATTGATTTTACAGCCTGCGATTCAGATTTTGTCCTAGCCCCAAGCACCCATTGAAGCAGGCAGGCTGTGGTGGATCAGCACCCAATTGGCCGGGGGCTGCCCAGCTTGAGGCGGGCGGTAGCTGATCAGTAACACCTGTGTCTCCAACGGTCAGAGGCAACGCGTATATATACGCCCCGTTATATATATATATATATATTATATATATATATATATATATATATATATATATATATATATATATATATATATATATATATATATATATATATAAACCCGTTTTCTTCCCCCAAAAACGTATCATACTTAAGGGTCAATACTAGGTAATTGTAAGGAAGTTTTAATATACTACAGTATCTAAGGGCAGACAATTCCCAATCGGTCTTTAAAATTATTTATTATTTACGGGCTTAAAAATTAAAATATAACCATGAGAGGTTGTAAATAGGTCGGGCGGTTGATAGATCCGTGCGTGTGTGTGCGCAATCGGGAGCGCGGGTATTCGAGCCCATTACAAACGAACCCATGTATTTCCCGACCAGCGTCAAGTCGTCTACGTTCCCAAATACTATGTCCAACCGAGTGAAAAGACACAGTGACATACCATAATTAAAACAGCATCCCCAGACCTTGTAAATTCAATTTACGAATGCTGTCACAACGTGTTAAAAGGTAACGTTCCCCTGACTCTGGGTCAGAAGAGACGACTGAAGCGGCACAATAACAGTCTGAGAGCTCTCAAGCATAAGAAACTCTCTATCAGGAAAAGAAAACAAATCCTACAACAAGGTGGATTCGTGGGCGCCTTATTAGGCCCCATACTAAACGTGCTGAAAGGCATCGTGGATATTTAATGACCAAAAAACAATATCCTGATCAACCCCCGGCTGATAGAAAAACCCTATATACACCACATGCCACACTAACTGTTATTCTACGTGAATTGGACCACTATCTGCAACAAGTCCTAGAAACTGATGATCTAAACCCGCGGGGAAAAGCCAGAATGCATCAGCAAATATTGCATCGGTGTCTAAATCGATCCGTTCAGATCAGATTTTAAAAATTAAAATATAACGATGAGAGGTTGTAAATAGGTCGGGCGGTTGATGGATCCGTGCGTGTGTGTGTGTGATCCGGAGCGCGGGTATTCGAGCCCATTACAACATCTGACATGAGTAGGTAGGGGGTTATTATTAGTCATGAGTCCTATGTGGAAACACCCCGTTACGACGTTGATTGCGGGACCATTGGGTAGTGGAAAATATGTCCCTGTTCAGCAGTCCCTGTCCAATCTCCCAGACATTATCGTTCCTATCCCAGTAGAGGTTATATGGTGCTACGGTGATTGGCAACCCATGTATGAGACTATGAAGGGTATCCAGTTAATAATTATAGAGTGACTAAATTATTTACTAAGTGCAGTCATCATCGCAACCTCAGCATTATGTATATAGCACAGAACCTATTTGGCAAGATTACAGAACAAAGAACCATTAGTCTGAATTCACATTAGCTAGTTGTTGTTTTTTTTTACAAAAACATCGAGACGAGTCACAGACTAGAGCTAATATATATACAGACCTACAAGCACTTAGAATCAACGACTGGCAAGATAAGGTCAACCAGAGAGACGAATGGAGACAGATTGTATCTGCAGCAAAGAACCTCAATGGCTGGGAACGTTGAAGAAGAAGAAGAAGAAGAAGAAGAAGAAGAAGAAGAAGAAGAAGAAGAAGAAGAAGAAGAAGAAGAATAAGAAGAAGAAGAAGAAGAAGAAGAAAAAGAAGAAGAAGAAGAAGAAGTAGAATAGTCAAAGACTACCCGTCTGGCCAAACAGATTACCCTGGCCGTGTGCCATATGTCCAAGAAGGTTCTAAGGAGCGACAGCCTCTCCATGCGGATATTTTCTATTTGACCTTCGACGAGAAACACTGGATCAGCTCCACTTACGAACCCATGTATTTCCCGACCAGCGTCAAGTCGTCTACGTCCCCAAATAATATGTCCAACCGAGTGAAACGACACAGTGACATACCATAATTAAAACAGCATCCCCAGACCTTGTAAATTCAATTTACGAATGCTGTCACAACGTGTTAAAGGGTAACGTACCCCTGACTCTGGGTCAGAAGAGACGGCTGCAGCGGCACAATAACAGTCTGAGAGCTGTCAAGCATAAGACACTCTCTATCAGGAAAAGAAAACATCCTACAACAAGGTGGATTCATGGGCGCCTTATTAGGCCCCATACTAAACGTGCTGAAAGGCATCGTGGATATTTAATGACCAAAAAACAATATTCTGATCAACCCCCGGCTGATAGAAAAACCCTATATACCACATGACACACTAACTGTTATTCTACGTGAATTAGACCACTATCTGCAACAAGTCCTAGAAACTGACGTTCTACCACCGCGGGAAAAAGCCAGAATGCATCAGCAAATATTGCATCGGTGTCTAAATCGATCCGATCAGTAGAGACACAAGCCCCTGGGCATAGTGGATATCAAAGTGCCGCTTCGGACAGTAGAAAAACCCGAAGTCAGCAGTCTGTCGCCATCACTTAATCAAATAACCTCCCAAAGGTCAATTAACCGAGACACTCATAAGTCAAATAGCCGAAACAACTCCACCGTACAAGCTCAGGAAAAGAGTAAGATACCCACTCCCAAGTGGGAAATATGGCATCACAAATAAGAAAATATTACTACGACAAAATATTAATACGATCCCAAACAGCCGAGGACGTATGGTGATGCCGTGGCCATCAAGCGCCACCGCCAACTGAACACTAAGAAAATATATGTCTGCTTACGTCAGGATACTTATACTTTGCATACACAGAACCGTCGCCGGTTTAAGAGAGCTAGACCATAACAGGTGGCATTAATCAACAGTTTCAGGCAGGCTTAATAGATATGAGACTCTTACACATGATGGTATGCAGGCAAGAGTACAGGAATATGGTAAACTGTCTGAGTCCTTTCCTGTCACCAATGGAGTGAAGCAAAGATGTGTCCTGGCACCAACACTGCTCAGCCTCATGTTTTCAGCTATGCTGACGAATGCCTTTGGGAACAACGACATTGGAATAGACATCAATTACCGCATGGATGGAAAGTTGTTCAATTTCAGAAGGCTAAAATGTAAAACTAAAACTAACAGTGACACCGTCAGAGAACTGTTTGCTGATGATTGCGCTCTATACGCCAACTCAGAGGCAGACATGCAACACAGTGTTTCAGCTTTCTCATATGCCTGTGCCAACTTTGGGCTGAATATCAACTTGGAGAAGACTATAGTTATGTGCCAGCCAGCTCCAGGGATTAATCACACTGTGCCGAATATCAAAGTGGATGGTCATAGACTAAGTGGTATAGACAAATTAACCTATCTTGGCAGCACTGTGTCACAAGCTGCCACAATTGATGATGAAGTGAATGCAAAAATCTTCATGGCCAGCGCGGCATGTGTCAGACAGTACAAGAATGTGTGGGTCAGAAATGGAATAAGCCTGCAAACAAAGCTGAATGTCTGCAAAGCAGTCGTATTATCCACACTGCTATATGTTTGTGAAACCTGAACTGTTTATCAGCAACATGCTGGGAAATTAAACCACTTCCACACAGTCTGTCTTAGGAAGCTATTGAAGATTAAATGGCAAGACAAAATCCCAGACACTGAAGTCCCAGAAAGAGCGACCATGCCCAGTATCCACGCTCTACTAATGAAGAATAAGATTCGCTGGGCTGGTCACTTAACTCGCATGCCAGATCAAAGGCTCCCTAAACGAAGCTTTTACGGCGAGATGCGTTGTGGTAAATGCTCCCAAGGCGCCCAGAGGAAACCCTTTAAAGACACTCTGAAAATCTCAATGAAAGTTTTTGGAATTCATCATGACACCTGGGATACTGCTGCCAAAGACCGAAATTCGTGTCTGCCATAGAGCGATTTGAAGGCTTGTTCGTTCGTTCACATTACTACGCCTATGGCTGATACACGTAAGTAGTACCCTAGGAGGTATTGGAATATCATTTATGGATCCGATCCATCGTGATGACGTCATATTTTACTATATGAAGAGTATGGATTCAGATCCGTAACGTCATAAACTGAATCCATATTTTTCACAAAATGGCGGGTGTTGTCTTGGGAACTTCCGGTACTTTCGATTGACTACTTCCGGTCCATGGGTGCCCCCGCTGCCCCCCTCCAGGTGCTTCACCGACCACCCCGACCCCAAGGTGCCTCTGTCGGCCACCTCCGCTCTGGCCGGACAGCTCGAAGACATCGAGATAATTCCCGGGAATACTTATATGGATAAGTAGACCAAATATGCACAGGGCACCCGGGTTTGAGTCTCGGTGTGTGTGTACGGGGTAGTCCGATGTGAGGATCGCGAGAGGATAGGGCCCTACACTGGATATTAGCCTTTGCCCCAGAGAGGGGCCACCAAACTCATATCAAGATATGAAGAATGGTATTCACCAAGGCCCCTGGCCAGACCAAATTCAGTATTTACTTTTTTTTTTTTTTGGGGGGGTTTGGCGGTCATCCCAGACTAGCTGGTTCCCCGCCTCCCCTGTTTTTGGCGTGGACCCTTAGTCCCACTGTGAGCTATTGCCCACAGTGGTCCACCGGGCCCACATTTAAAGTGATGCTTATGTGAGGTTGTTTTTTTTTTTTGGATCACCCGGCCCCCGACCAGACCAGGCGCACTACTGAAAGGGCAGCAAACGCGTCTGGTCTTAGCCAAGGGACAGAGAATGATCATCCCGGCCTCCGACCAGACCAAGCGCACTACTGTCGTGGGGCCAGCAAATACACTTGATCTTAGCCAAAAGGCCGAGAATTTACTACACTTTGATTTGAGCCAAAAGGACCATAGACTATGTCAATATGTAATTCTGGTATTTTCAACTTTAGAAAAAAGACTGAAGCGAAATTATGCCTATTAAATCTATATACTGGTAGATTACCACACACACAAATATGCTTAATGACATATACAATTGTTATATTTCTACTGGGCCTAGCATTACATATTTATCTCATTAGTATACAATCAATGTAAATAACATAATTAGTGAATTGTGTGTAATAAGTGATAAAATATTTAAAAAATATTAAACAGGCGATTTATGTCCCTTGCAGTCATATTCACAAATTCACCAAGGGTTGCAACTCATTAATAACAAATCGACTGGATTACTGCGGTGTCTTCCCTTTGTCTAATAAAAGAAACTTCAAATTGTTCTAAAATGAAAGTGTGTGCGTGATGTGTGTGTGTGTGTGTGAGTGGTTGGGCGTGTGTGCTATCGCGTGCTCGTGCGTTTGTGTGTGCATGTGTGTGTGCGTGCAGGCGCGTGCGAATGTGCTTGTGTATGTGAGTGTCTGCGCACAAGCGCGCGCGTGTGTGTGTGTGTGTAACGTGGGCAAGAAATTTTCAAATCTCGCGCGTGAAACCTATTCACTAACCACAGGTTGCTTGTTGTAATGTAATACTAAACCACCATCAGCGGCATGTGATATACCGACTGGCTTAGGCTCTCCACAACTCTCGATCTTCTACAATAAATTGTCTTGCCCCGCCGTGTGTGTGTGTGTGTGTCTGCGTGCGTGTGTGTGTGTGTGGGCGCGCGCACGTGTGTGTGTGTGTGTGTGGGTACGTGTGTGTGTGTGTGTGGGCGGGTGCGCGTGATGTCCCTTGTATGAACGTAATTAACGTTTTTTCCTTCTTCTTGTAGAGTTCACTCACCAGTCAATAGAGATTATCTTCCACTGTCGTCTCTCTAGGCCAGCAGGTCTGCCTAGATATGTTATAATATGGGCAGTCTTGGAGTATGTGCTCTGCTGGCTGCGACACCAATCCACACGTGCACATGGCTGATTCACCAATCTTGAATCATGTATACATGTGGCCTATTGTGAGGTGCAGAATAATGACTTGTTCTGAGCTGTATATAACGTGGTAGTCATCTTGAATAGGTTATTGTGGCTTTCTTACCGACATGATCATTCTTTTCTTTTCATGGTATGTAACGGGTACATCAGACTGATCTTATTTTACTCCTTCCTTAACCAATCGAGCAGCGATGGCGTTTCCGGGTACTCCACACTGGGAGGGTATCCACTGCGTGGTGCCTTTATGCTGACTGCTAAGGTCAGAAAGTAGTGTCCTTAGTATTGGAGATACCATCATCTCCTGGTGACTTTTTAATTTTCAGTTTTGATATGGCTAGCTCCAGTTCACTGATTGTGATAGGTGCCTCCATAACCTCATGTACTATTTCCTTCTGTCCTGTATGATGCCATTTCTCTCGAATCTCTTGTTGTTTCTCTGGACTAATTTCGATATTGTTATCTTGTGCGGATGAGTCCGCAAAATGGTCAGCTGCTTGCTTTCCTGTTAAGATGTTTCCGTCTTTATGTAGTGCAATTTTTGAGTTTCTTCCTGTGCCCTCAGCGTTAAGTTGTTTTATTAGCTTCCACAACTTCCTTGTGTCTCTTTCAAAGTTCAGTGACTCTGTTTTCTCATGCCAGCTTTTCCGTCTAGCCTGCAACTGTGCCCTTTAAAATTTGGCTTTCCAATTCCAATTCCAATTTTCAAAACAAAAATTGCAAATTCCCCCTCGTTCAACCTGCCTCTTCAGCTGTGGTTATTGTTGAGGTCCTTGGTTTTTGTGAGTTCATTCACCCTAACTCTTGTCTTGTGAGTCCTATCTCGGACTGATTATGTTGGTTTGTGTCTGTGACGTCAGCTGGAGGTCGTTCGGCGGATATCCTTTGTGCTTGTCTGCTCTTGTGGTTCTCTTTGTTGGTGCAGGCTTCTGGCTCGTCTCGGTACAGTCCTTATAAGGACTTTTTGTTTGGTATTTTTGTCTCCATTTTTGTGTAGTTTCTGTAGGAGCTTTTCGACGTTTCCATTTTCCTCCTTGCGCCTGTTTTCACTTTCGGGATTGAGTTTCTGCTGCCTTTAGATTTTTCCCTCCGCGTAAACGCTCTCAGGGCGGCAAGAGGAAACGCTTTACAGACTCTCTGAGGATCTCACTGAAATCTTTTGGACACCACGACACTTGGGAGACTGCTGCCAGAAACCAAACTTCGTGGCGTACATCATTATCCAAAATACAAAATATATAAAATAATGCACTGGAATGCAGAGGGTGTCAAGAAAAAAAAGAATAGAACAAGAAAATGTAAACGTTTGTTGCTTGCAAGAAACTCACCTCAACGAAAATATAGTCTTCAAAATCAGAGGCTACCAGTGTTACCGATCTGACCGAAAGGACAGGCGAAAGGGTGGGATACTGACCCTTGTCAAAAATAACATCCCTGCTTTCCAATTTGAAGTTTACATGGAAGGGGCTGAGTATCAGGCACTTAAACTTAAGACATAATACAGACCTTAACCTGATCAATTACTTCTGTCCAAATGACCACCCACAGACACTGGACACACTACCATTAAAAG
This sequence comes from Cepaea nemoralis, assembly GCA_014155875.1. Taxonomy (NCBI): domain Eukaryota; kingdom Metazoa; phylum Mollusca; class Gastropoda; order Stylommatophora; family Helicidae; genus Cepaea; species Cepaea nemoralis. Next base: position 170,341 of record JACEFZ010018580.1, read on the forward strand.
GAAAAATGATTGTGTGTTGCGGCCACTCGCAGAGCTGGGGCTATGATCACATGGACCAGAGAGGAGAGAGATTGGAAGACTGGCAGGATGAGAATAGATTCATCTTGATTAACAAGCCGTGTGACCCACATACCGTCTACTCGAGATCATGGCACACTACAACTACACTGACCTGGCTTTTAATTCACCAGACCAGGAGTGGAACATGAAACGAATTGTTGGGAAACAGCTGGGTGGCAGTGACCATCGGCCATTCTTTCTAACTGTAGAAAATGAGCTTGTAAGTGAAAGCAGCGCTCTCTCAAGGTGAAACTGCAAGAAAGCAGACTGGGCAATGTACAAGCATCACACCAACATACTGGTTAGAAACCTGAACCCTGAGAAGGACATAAATAAAGTATTTGAAGAGTTTGGGAAATGCATACTACAAGCAGGAGCCCGTAAACATTATAAACGCTACTGGAGTAGTGAACTGGAACAGTTGCATAATGATGTGGAAGTGTGTAGAAAGCAAGCAGAGGCCAATCCCAGCCAAGAGCACTACAATAAATAAAAGCACGCGAGAAGAGAATTTTCACATCCGATTCTTGAAGGTAGAGCGGCTCCTCACCTACTCCAAAATACCTACAACCTTGGCAGTGGTGACGTCGGAGGGCAGCGAAATGCTGACCACAGTATCAATAAGCAAGAAAATACAACAGCCAGAGCGATTCATCACGAGAGTCAATAAAGATGCTAGAGGGCCTGCCACAGCAGAGCAACGTGTCGCAGTAAGACATAAATCTGTCGATACTGCGCCGATCATCACGCCTTCAAGGAGTGTCCGCTGGCTAAGCTGGACACTGACTTCCGAACACCCAACAACAAACGAAAGTGCCCCAACTGCCTGGGCAAACATGGAGCAAGGTACCTTAAAGATCGCCATCACCACAAAGACACCATAGAACGAAGCAATACGGAGGTGCGAGACAGCCACGGGTTGCTCACAAGCGGAAAAACCCAACTGCAAAGCCAAATAGACGAGCTAAAGAAGCAAGTCAAGCTACTCCTAACACCGTCACAAACCAGCGACAATGAAAAAACTGCTTGCTGAAATGAAGGAGATACAGCCGAAACATCAAACAAGAGATGGAACGCATGGCCGAGATGAAGAAGAAGAATGAAGGAATCCTAGAAATGATCAAGACCGAAAGAGAACTGCATAGAGCTGAAATGGAAATCTTCCAAAACAAACCAACAGAAAACATACAAGAACTCACAGAGAAACCGCAAGACGATAACCAAGAGATCAAGCCTGAACCGCAAGCTACAGCCAGCAGCCCAACCGCGCCGCCTGTGGCAGACAAAGGAAAACAAATATCTCGCAAGACATCCGAAGAAAACCGAGATGAGCACCCTGATGACGGCACGGAGAGACCACGGTAACATACCTTTGGAGGAGCTACTAGAAGATGCAAGAGTGGAGGAACTCAGGCACCAGGAATTCAAAATGTCTTGGGATGAAAGAGAAAGCAAGAAACTCAGGAGACCCGTAGAATATCCAAATAAATACTCGCCGTAAAAAAATCGTTTAGGGAGCCTGTGATCTGGCATGCGAGTGTAGTGACAAGCCCAGCGAATCTGATTCTTCATTAGTAGAGTGTGGTTATGAACGCTCTCTCTGGGACTTCAGTGTCTGGAATCTTGTCTTGCCATTCAATCTTCAATAGCTTCCTAAGACAGACTGTGTGGAAGTGGTTTAATTTCCTACCGTGTCGCTGATAAACAGTCCAGGTTTTACAAACTGCTTTGTAGACTTTAGCTTTATTTGCAGGCTTATTCCATTTCTGTCCCACACATTATGCCAAAGGCCGCACTGACCTTGGAGATTCTTGCATTCAGTTCGTCATCAATTGTGGCAGATTGGGACACAGTGTTTCCAAGATAGGTCAATCTGTCCTCAACACTTAGTCTATGATTATTCACTTTGATATTCGGCACGGTGTGATTAATCCCTGGAGCGGGGTGGTACATAACTACAGTCTTCTCCAAGTTGATATTGAGCCAAAGTTCGCACAGGCATAGCTGACACATTGTTTTGCATATCCGCCTCTGAGTTGGCATATAGAGCGCAATCATCAGCAAACAGGAGCTCTCTGACGGTGTCGCTGTTAGTTTTGGTTTTATTTGTCAGCTTTCTGAGATTGAAAATTTTTCTATCCATGTCTATAGTTGATGTCTATTCCAAAGTCGTTGTTTTCGTAGGCATTCGGCGGCATAGCTGAAAACATGAGGCTGAACAGTATTGGTGTCAGGACACAGCCTTGCTTCACTCCATTGGTGACAGGAAAGGGCTCAGACGGTTCACCATTTTCCTGTACTCTTGCCTGCATACCATCATGAAATAACCGCACTATTTGGACAAACTTTCGTGGACAGCCATATTTAGCCATAATCTTCCACAGTCCTTCTCTGCTGACTGTATCAAAAGCCTTGGTAAGATCAATGAAAGCGGAGAACATTTCGGAGTTCTGTTCCTGATATTTCTCTTGCAACTGCCTTGCAGCGAAAATCATGTCAACAGTTCCTCGTTCTTTTCTGAAGCCACATTGACTCTCAGGAAGAACACTTTGGTCGAGATAGGCTGTGAGGCGGTTGAGAAGAATTATGGCGAGTATCTTCCCTGCAATTGAGAGCAAGGAGATGCCTCGGTGGTTGTCACAGGATTGGCGGTTACATTTACGTTTGTAAAGTGGACTATTTACGCGTCCTTAAAATCTTGTGGCATGGTCTCGTTCACCCATTTGTTTGTAAAGACTTGGTGAAGCTGCTCTATTAGAACCGGTTAACCTTCTTTGTATATCTCTGTCGGGATGGAGTCAGGACTAGGCGCCTTACCGCTGGCAAGTTGCTGGATAGCATTGTTTACTTCCACTATGGTTGGCAGGTCAGCAAGAGTAACATTAGTGGGGACTTGAGGAAGGCAGTTGATTTCTTTCTTATCGGTTACCAATGTTCCCCCATCTGTACTAAGGAGAGGAACTATGCCTGGTGATGTAGGACCATTAGTTAGTTAGTTAGTCGACAGATCATCCTCACTACACATAGAACCATTCAGTTTATAAGTGCTCGGATCCCCTCCTCAGCAAATCCCGCAGCGTGTAGCGGCTAATGACACCAGTTCTGTGTTGGTTTATCAATCTTCTTTGGCTTCCTGCGTAGTGTTCTTGTTTGGCCACACCTCTTTTAATTTGCTGACCATGGTGTGTAGATTCACAGTCATCACTTAGTTCTCGCAACAGTCTTACTTCTCGTAGAACATTCAGAATGTCAACCTGGTCCATGGCGCGTCCGCCCTCGAAATTAGCCTTACCTGCGAGCTTGTCAGTCCGCTCATGTCCTTGTACTCCCGCATGCACTGACACGAAGATGAAACTAATGTTTGCCAGCCGAGACCGCTCCAGAGACAGCAACCACTCTCTTCGGATCCATCCCATCTCTATCCTCTTGAGCATGCTCATTGAGTCGCTAAGGAAACATTACCTAGTGAAATTCTGTCTCCAGCCATGTTATTAGGGGCATATGAGGGACATACTAATAGGAGCCATCCCTCACGAGGGAAGATCGACCCACATACTAATAGGAGCAGAGCCCTTACGAAGGAAAATGGACCCACATACTAATAGGAGCCATCCTTCACGAAATCTGACCCAAGAATAGGAGCAGGTTGGAAATCGTTTTAGGCGGGGGATGGCGGGTAAGAACTTTTTGTTGGCGGTGATGGGAATGGTTGAAGTCTGTAAAAGTAATTAAGGTAGTTGAAATACGAAGAGTGGGGTAAAATGTTCGTATGAATCGTCGTTTCAAAGGTTTTAGTGAAATGTTCATAAATGTGTGATGATAAGAGGTGGTGTGTAGTGAGTGTGGGGAGATAGGAGTGGCTTAGTGAAATTAGTTGATAAGGGTGGTATGTAGATGTTCATTAGAAACGAAACCTTATAAAGTAGTTGTATATGGTGTAGTGTCATTTGGTGGTAAGGGGTGGGTACCAGGTATTAGTGGTCAAGTAGGGGTCAAGTGGTCGATGGCAATAGTATATGGGGGGTGGTGATAAACGTAATGGGTATTGCTAAGAGGTGGGGTGTTATGTAGAGGGTCGCAGTTACACACTGGTCAACCAGTGGTCAAGTGAGGAAATTTTAGTGGAAAGTAGTTGTAATGATATGGTGATAATTAAAGGGTGGTAAATTAGTGGTCAAGTAAAGGTCAAGCAGTGGTCATGTAGTGGTCAAGTGAGGAAATTTTAGCGGAAAGTAGCTGCAATGATATGGTGATGCTTAAAGGGTGGTAAATTAGTGGTCAAGTAGTGGTCAAGCAGTGGTCAAGTAGTGGTCAAGTGAGGAAATTTTAGAGGAAAGTAGTTGTAATGATATGGTGATGATTAAATGATGGTAAGTTAGTGGTAAAGTAGTGGTCAAGTAGTGGTCAAACGAGGAAATTTTAGCGGAAAGTAGTTGTAATGATATGGTGATGATTAAAGGGTGGTAAATTAGTGGTCAAGTAGTGGTCAAGCAGTGGTTAAGTAGTGGTCAAGTAAGGAAATTTAAGCGGAAAGTAGTTGTAATGATACGGTGATGATTAATGGGTGGTAGATTAGTGGTCAAGCAGTGGTCAAGTAGTGGTCAAGTGAGAAAATTTTAGCAGAAAGTAGTTGTAATGATATCGTGATGATTAAACGGTGGTATATTAGTTGTCAAGTAGTGTTCAAGCAGTGGTCAAGTCGTCAAGTGAGGAAATTTTAGGGAAAAGTAGTTGTAATGATAAGGTGATGATTAAAGGGTGGTAATGCAGTGGTCAAGCAGTGGTCAAGTGGACAAGTGAGGACATTTTAGGGCAAAGTAGTTGCAATGATATCGTGATGATCAAAAGGTGGTAAATTAGTAGTCAAGTAGTGGTAAAGCAGTGGTCAAGTAGTGGTCAAGTGAGGAAACTTTAGGGAAAAGTAGTTGTAGCGCCATGGTGATGATCAAATTGTGGTAAATTAGTGGTAAAGTAGTGGTCAAGTAGTGGTTAAGTAGTGATCAAGTGGTCGAGTAACCACTTAAATTGTAGAGGACGATGTGCCTAAGATTATGGTAGTGGTTAAAGTGATCGATGACGTGGTAAAGCAGTGGTCAAGCAGTGGTAAAGTGGTCGAGTGACCACTTAAATTGTAGGGGAAAGTACGTAGAATAGTGGTGGTTGGATCATGACGGTCTTGAAGCTGTGTCTAGTGAGTGATTGGGCTGAAGAAGGAACCCACTACTGTTACCACAACTCATACTATTACTATTGTCACCACACACAGACAGACACACAGTTGGATGCGGGGGCGGGTACGTGAGAAACCACCACACACGTATCGTCACCGGCGGGGTACGATTGCGTGAGAACACCACCACACACTTTTCCTCAGCGGGGCGCGTACGGAAATATGTCAATACTAGTATGTGAGGAGGGTCCTCTGGGGCGTTTTGAGATGCTACCAGTAAAACCTTGGCAGTGGTATGAATGGGGTGATGGTCATAGTAATGGTAGTTACATAAACACACGTACAGACAAGCATAAAACTACCGAGACATCACCAAAAAAACGAAGACACACTTGTACATACATACATCTCAAGTACAGACACAGGAACACAAAGAAACAAACAAGGACAGACACACACGTACAAACACAAAGACAAACACCCATCTCCTATCATTACTACTGTCATCACAACTATACACAACCACACACACGTACAAACAAACAACCATACCCAAGTACAGACATGGTCATCACGAGTGCAGACACAAACACAAAGAGGGCCACACAAACACACATGCAGACATAGACACAAAGACAGACAAGCACAAGTACAGACAACCCATACCATTACTACTGTCACATCAACAGCTATACACAAACACGTACAGACACACTTGTACATACAGGCATCTCAAGTACAGACACAGGAACACAAAGAAGCAAACAAGGACAGACACACGTACAAACACAAAGACACACACCCATCTCCTATCATTACTACTGACATCACAACTATACACAACCACACACACGTACAAACAAACAACTATACCCAAGTACAGACGTGGTTATCACGAGTGCAGACACAAACACAAAGAGGGTCACACAAACACACATACAGACATAGACACAAAGACAGACAAGCACAAGTACAGACAACCCATACCATTACTACTGTCACATCAACAGCTATACACAAACACGTACAGCCACAGAAGTACAGACAAACCATACCATACATACTCTCATCACAACTATACACAAGTACACACGTACAGACACACTCACCCATACACACTTGATACACACAAATACAAAGACAACCAAGCACACACACGTACACACATACAGTCACAGAAGTAAAGACATCCATACCATTACTACTGTCACATCAACAGCTATACACATGTCCAGAGACATCACAAATACAGACACACTCGTACCATTACTACTGTCATCACAACTATACACAACCACGTAGAGACACAACTGCACGTACACACAGACATCAACTACACAAATACATACCTACAATCAAAAACACATACCCAAAGACAGACACACATCCATAAACAACCACTCAAGTACAGAAACAAAACACAAGTACACACAGACAGACCCATCTCCTACCATTACTACTTTTAACATCAGTTATACACAAGTACAGACACACTCACCCATAAACAAATACACAAGTATAGCCTCTTCCTGGCCCCACAAGAATATCACAAACTACACAAACCACAAACCCTTTTTGGTAACGAACGCGGATGTCCGAGAAAACCCTACGTCATCAGCGCTATATGCAAACGTCATTAAGTGGTAGTGTGAGTCATCGGTCACGTGAAGGCGGGTGGCGGTGGCGTGAGAAAAGCCTGTCTACTACAACTTCCACGTCAGCTATATAGGGTCGTGTGCAGACCCAGTGTATAAAATAGCCGGCGTCTCCTCACTCGATCTACAGCAGTTCACGTGCTGACTTGGTTAGCTACAGAGGTATTTGTGAAGCAGACTGGTGTAAGCCTTATTCGTGTCGTCGGCCTCTGATAAAACAGTGAAACATACTGTATACACCAGAACTTTTTCGTGGTTGTAAAAAACCGAAAGTGGTTTGTAAAACTTGTGTGACTTATTTATATACCAGTTTATCAATATGACCAGCAAACCTGCTTTCATGTGTTCAGTGTGCGACAAAGCCTATTGTGATAAGTATAACCTTAATCACCACATTCACGGTACGAAAGATCAACCACACTTATGTCATATCTGTGGACAACTTTTCAATAGAAAAGGCAATCCACAACGACACATACGAACAAAGCATCAGCCACGTATGAATACACCAGAACCAAACACTACAACACCAGAGACGACATCACCACATGTATATTTACGCCATCCTCGTAGTGTAAGTCAAGTACCAGACTGCCACCACTGTGACTTCAATGATAACCTTACCCGCCATAATGGGAACATTCACAATGATTATCCCTGTCAGTTACGTGACAGGACATATGGTGTCTAAGGGTGTCGTCCTTTCTGGTGCTGTCTGGTGATGTGTTCGTAAGTACCTTTGTAGATTCGAATTGTATAGATTGTCACGTAACTGACAGGGATAATCATTGTGAATGTTCTCATTATGGCGGGTAATGTTATCATTGAAGTCACAGTGGTGGCAGTCTGGTACTTGACTTACACTACGAGGATGGCGTAAATATACATGTGGTGATGTCGTCTCTGGTGTTGTAGTATTTGGTTCTGGTGTATTCATACGTGGGACTAGGACAAAATCTGAATCGCAGGCTGTAAAACCAATGCACCAGGTACAAACAAAAATAAAAATAGAAACCTCAAGCTACGGCTTGCAACCTGGAACGTGAAAACCATGTGTCCAGGATTTTCCACTGACTTGACCAATATTGACGATGTGAGAAAAACGGCTGTGATTGATGCCGAACTCAATCGTCTTAACATTGATATTGCTGGCCTGCAGGAGACTCGCCTCGCTGAGGAAGGGTCACTCAGGGAAAACAACTACACCTTTTTCTGGAAGGGTAGAGGGCAGGCAGAAAAAAGACAACACGGTGTGGGCTTTGCAGTGAAGAATTCGCTACTGGGAATGATTGAAATTCCAGGAGGAGGAAATGAAAGACTATTGTCCCTGCGCTTGGCAACCTCTTGTGTTTTTGCCACCATTATTACTGCATATGCACCGACACTTGATTCCTCTGATGATGTGAAGGATTTGTTCTATGAGGAGTTAGACTCCGTGATCAAGGCAGTTCCAAAATCTGACTACATTTATATGCTCGGTATTTTTAATGCTCGTGTGGGCAAGGACTCGAGTTCATGGCCAGTGTGCCTTGGAAAATACAACATCGGTCGCATGAATGAAAATGGGCAAAGGCTGCTGGAGCATTGCACCAGTAATGACCTATGTATTACAAACTCTTTTTTTAAAACAAAAGAGATGCATAAGGTCACATGGAAACATCCAAGATCTGGCCATTGGCACCAGCTGGACTTCTTCATCACACGGAGACAACATCTGAACTATATATCATTGACTCGTAGTTACCACAGTGCTGACTGTGATACGGATCATTCTTTGGTTGTTGCAAGGGTTAGACTGAGACCAAAGAGAATCTACACAGCTAAACACAAATCTAGCCCCAGGATTAATATTATTAACACTCATGATCCTGAAAAGTGCTTTCAGTTTCAACAGCAACTTGAAGACGCTTTCACTGATACACCAGAAAATTGTACAGTAAATGAAAAGTGGGGTCAACTTAAGGAAACTCTTTATAAAACTGCCGTAGGGGTTTACGGCACTGTGGATCATAAAAGGCAGGACTGGTTTGCGGCAAACAGCGAGACTCTGCAGCCCTTGATTGATAAGAAGAAGAAAGCTCTCTTAAGAAACAAGGAAAGACCAACGCGTAACACTCTGAGTGAGCTAAGGCAAGCTAGGAAGGATGTGCAAAAGGCTGCCAGGCAGTGTGCAAATGATTATTGGATCACGTTATGTGAGTCCATTCAAATCGCAAGTGATAAGGGAGACATAAGAAGCATGTATGAAGGAATAAAGAAAGCCTGTGGTCCAGTGATCAAAAGAAGTGCACCATTGAAAACCTTGACTGGAGAAATCATCACTGACAAGAAACTCTTCTGTCCATTGTGGAATCGTTCCACACAGGCATGAAGGGTATAATCAAGTTTTATGGCGCAACTTCTGAAGAATTTGAAATCAAGAGTGGAGTTAAGCAAGGTTGTGTACTAGCTCCCACCCTCTTTGGAATATACTTTTCACTTCTACTGAAATATGCATTTCGTGATCAGGATGGTGGTATATACATTCACTCGCGCTCAGATGGCGGCCTCTACAATGCTCAGAGATTGAAGGCTAAGACCAAAATTAGGAGGGTACTAATCAGAGAGTTGCTTTTTGCAGATGATGCTGCAGTTACGACCCACTCTGAGGAAGAATTGCAATGTCTACTATCTGCATTCTCCAATGCTTGTTCTGAATTTGGTTTAACAATTAGCAAAAAGAAGACACAGATTATGTCACAAGGTGCACATGGGGTACCATCAATCTTTATTGACGACGCCGAACTAGAGATAGTAGACCATTTTACATATCTAGGATCAGTGGTAAATAGCAAATTATCCCTAGATCAGGAAATCAACATCCGGATTGGTAAGGCAGCAACAACAATGAACAGGTTAAGAAAAAGAGTCTGGGAGAACAGGAAGCTTACTGCAAAAACAAAAGTCCTTGTCTATCAAGCCTGTGTCCTTAGTACTCTTCTCTATGGCAAGTGAAACCTGGACAACTTACTCACACCAAGAGAACAATTTAAACAGCTTTCATATGCGGTGTCTGCGAAGAATTCTTGGTATTAAGTGGCAAGACAAAATCACAAATACTGAAGTATTGGAAAGATCAGGTTGCGTGACAGTTTATTCCATGCTCAGTCTTCGTAGACTTAGATGGATAGGACATCTTAGGAGGATGGATGATGGTAGAATACCAAAGGATATCTTTTTTGGTGAATTACAGATGGGTAAGAGATCTCAGGGTCGGCCTCTACTACGATACAAAGATGTGTGTAAGCGGGACATGATTGATACAGGCATTGATAATGCACATTGGGAGCAAGTCGCCGCTGAACGTGTTGCATGGAGGGCAAATATCAGAAATGGAATAAAGTCAAAGGGGAAAATTATTGCAGAAAAGTCACACACCAAGCGTTTGAGACGTAAGATAGTGCATGATGGTGGAAATCACCACGTGTTCAGATGCACACACTGTGAACGGACATTTACAGCTCAAATTGGCCTTATCAGTCACACTCGCTACCGCCATAGTTAAAAGTTATTATGCCTTTTTAAAGCACAAACTATCGTCTGTCAAGACGGCAAGGTGCCAATGAATTCATACGTGGCTGATGCTGTGTTCGTATGTGTCGTTGTAGATTGCCTTTTCTATTGAAAAGTTGTCCACAGATATGACATAAGTGTGGTTGATCTTTCGTACCGTGAATGTGGTGATTAAGGTTATACTTATCACAATAGGCTTTGTCGCACACTGAACAAATGAAAGCAGGTTTGCTGGTCATATTGATAAACTAGTATATAAATAAGTCACACAAGTTTTACAAACCACTTTCGGTTTTTTACAACCACGAAAAAGTTCTGGTGTATACAGTATATGTTTCACTGTTTTATCAGAGGCCGACGACACGAATAAGGCTTACACCAGCCTGCTTCACAAATACCTCTGTAGCTAACCAAGTCAGCACGTGAACTGCTGTAGAGCGAGTGAGGAGACGCCGGCTATTTTATACACTGGTTCTGCACACGACCCTATATAGCTGACGTGGAAGTTTTAGTAGACAGGCTTTTCTCACGCCACCGCCGCCCGCCTTCACGTGACCGATGACTCACGCTACCACTTAATGACGTTTGCATATAGCGCTGATGACGTAGGGGTTTCTCGGACATCCGCGTTCGTTACCAAAAAGTGTTTGTGGTTTGTGTAGTTTGTGATATTCTTGTGGGGTTAGGAAGAGGATATACTTGTGTATTTGTTTATGGGTGAGTGTGTCTGTACTTGTGTATAACTGATGTTAAAAGTAGTAATGGTAGGAGATGGGTCTGTCTGTGTGTACTTGTGTTTTGTGTCTGTACTTGAGTGGTTGTTTATGGATGTGTGTCTGTCTTTGGGTATGTGTTTTTGATTGTAGGTATGTATTTGTGTAGTTGATGTCTGTGTGTACGTGCAGTTGTGTCTGTATGTGGTTGTGTATAGTTGTGATGACAGTAGTAATGGTACCAGTGTGTCTGTATTTGTGATGTCTCTGGACATGTGTATAGCTGTTGATGTGATAGTAGTAATGGTATGGGTTGTCTGTGTATTGTTGTCTTTGTGTTTGTATGTGTGTACTTGTATATTTGTTTATGGTTGAGTGTGTCTGTACTTGTGTATAGCTAATGTTGACAGTAGTACTGGTAGGAGATGGGTGTGTATGGTTGTCTTTGTGTTTGTATGTGTGTACTTGTGTGTGTGCAGCTGTGTCTGTACGTGGTTGTGTTTAGTTGTGATGACAGTAGTAATGGTACGACTGTGTCTGTATTTGTGATGTCTCTGCACATGTGTATAGCTTTTGATGTGACAGTAGTAATGGTATGGTTGTCTGTACTTCTGTGTCTGTATGTGTGTACGTGTGTGTGCTTGGTTGTCTTTGTATTTGTATGTATCAAGTGTGTATGGCTGAGTGTGTCTGTACTTGTGTATAGTTTTGATGAGAGTATGTATGGTATGGTTTGTCTGTACTTCTGTGTCTGTACGTGTGTGTATAGCTGTTGATGTGACAGTAGTAATGGTATGGGTTGTCTGTATTTGTTCTTGTCTGTATTTGTGGCTATGTCTGTGTGTGTGTTTGTGTGACCCTCTTTGTGTTTGTGTCTGCACTCGTGATGACCATGTCAATACTTGAGTGTGGTTGTTTGTTTGTACGTGTGTGTGGTTGTGTATAGTTGTGATGACAGTAGTAATGATAGAAGATGGGTGTGTGTCTTTGTGTTTGTACGTGTGTGTCTGTCCTTAATTGCTTCTTTGTGTTCCTCTGTCTGTACTTGAGATCTCTGTACGTACAAGTATGTCTTCGGTTTTTTTTTGATGTCTCGGTAGTTGTATGCTTGTCTGTACGTGTGTTTATGTAACTACCATTACTATGACCATCACCCCATTCATACCACTGCCAAGGTTTTACTGGTAGCATCTCAAAACGCCACAGAGGGCCCTCCTCAATACTAGTATTGACATATTTCCGTACGCGCCCCGCTGAGGAAACGTGTGTGGTGGTGTTCTCACGCAATCGTACCCCGCCGGTTACGACACGTGTGTTGTGGTTTCTCACGTACCCGCCCGCGCCTCCATCTGTGTGTCTGTCTGTGTGTGGTGACATTAGTAATGGTATGAGTTATGGTAACAGTAGTGGGTTCCTTCTTCAGCCCAATCACTCACTAGACACAGCTTCAAGACCATCAAGAACCAACCACCACTACTCTACGTACTTTCCCCTACAATTTAAGTGGTCACTCGACAACTTAACCATTGCTTGACCACGTTATCGATCACTTTAACCACTACTATCATCTTAGGCACATCGTCCTCTACAATTTAAGTGGTCACTCGACCACTACTTGACCACTACTTGACCACTAATTTACCACCTTTTGATCATCACGATATCATTACAACTACTTTTCCCTAAAATTTCTACACTTGACCACGTGACCACTACTTGACCACTGTATTACCACACTTTAATCATCACCATATCATTACAACTACTTTTGCCTAAACTTTCCTCACTTGACCACTTGACCACTGCTTGACCACTACATGACCACTAATTTACCACCCTTTAATCATCACGATATCATTACAACTACTTTCAGCTAAAATTTCCTCACTTGACCACTACTTGACCACTGCTTGACCACTAATTTACCACCCTTTAATCATCACCATATAATTACAACTACTTTCCGCTAAAATTTCCTCACTTGACCACTACTTGACCACTAATTTACCACCCTTTAAGCATCACCACATCATTGCAGCTACTTTCCGCTAAAATTCCTCACTTGACCACTACTTGACCACTGCTTGACCACTACTTGACCACTAATTTACCACCCTTTAATTATCACCATATCATTACAACTACTTTCCACTAAAATTTCCTTACTTGACCAATGCTTGACTACTGGTTGACCACTGGTTGACCAGTGTGTAACTGCGACCCTCTACATAACACCCCACCTCTTAGCAATACCCATTACGTTTATCACCACCCCCCCCATATACTATTGCCATCGACCACTTGACCCCTACTTGACCACTAATACCTGGTACCCACCCGTTACCACCAAATGACACTACACCATATACAACTACTTTATAAGGTTTCGTTTCTAATGATGGTAGTGAATAAGCTACTATGAACATCTACATACCACCCTTATCAACTAATTTCACTAAGCCACTACTATCCCCCCACACTCACTACACACCACCTCTTATCATCACACATTTATGAACATTCCACTAAAACATTTGAAAGCTACCGACGATTCATACGAACATTTTACCCCACTCTTCGTATTTCAACTACCTTAATTACTTTTACAGACTTCAACCATTCCCACTACCGCCAACAAAAAAATTCTTAGCCGCCATCCCCCGCCTAAAACGATTTCCAACCTGCTCCTATTCTTGGGTCAGATTTCGTGAAGGATGGCTCCTATTAGTATGTGGGTCCATTTTCCTTCGTGAGGGCTCTGCTCCTATTAGTATGTGGGTCGATTTTCCCTCGTGAGGGATGGCTCCTATTAGTATGTCCCTCATTTGAATACTCCAATACTGTTATTGCTTTACTTACTGCCATGACTTCCATAGTCAGGCTACTTGTGGTCTCAGCAAAAGCACCAGATTTCTCCTTCACAGTTCTCCCTCCGGCCTGAGCCGTAAAGGCCCATGAGCTCCTCACATATTTGACGACCGACCTATCAGTGTAAATGACAGCATCACCGTCTAACGAATTCTCGAAAATCAAAGCTTGTACTTCCGCCTCCACAGTCTGTGTTTTCTGTCTAGTTGGATGCAGACTGATAGAGACGTACAGAAATCTGTTGGCACTTGTACCCACTCCTCACCAGGTTCTAAGTCCTCAAGTGAACACACCTGTTGAAGAATGTCCTCGGCTTGACCCATCCACGGCCTTCCTCTTTATAACTCGCTGCCCTTCACCTTTATAATTTCACTATGCAGTAGATGTTGTGTGTTTGCGTTAACTCTGAGGTAGGCACGTGCTCTGCACATTTGTATTCTGTCTTCAATGGTTGGCAAATCAAGAAGGTAGCTCATCACCCTGCATGCTGTATCTCTTGTACATCCAAGAATAATGCGAATAGCTTCGTTCCGTATCCTTTCCATCCTTTCTATCTTCTTACGGCTGAGAGTCAGGGTCGCCATCGCATACTCAAAACAGACATGACCAGCCCTTCGTACAGAAGACATAGATGGCGCTGCTCATAGTTTACCCGCATCGCCGCCAAACCCCACTTGGCCTTTATTATCACCTGGTCTATGTACCCGTTATAAGCAAAGCTTTGATCAAAACGTATGCCGAGGTAGTTCATTGCTGCTTTCTTTCCACAGTCTCTAACACCGCTTACGGTTTGTGTTGGAGTGTGACAATATGATTATTCAAGGGACCCCACTGTCACTGTTGCCTTTGTTGGGTTGACTATTGCCCCCGCTTCACACACCACGTACTTTATGAGCGCCTGAGTTTTGTTTGTATTTCGCAGCAGCCTGACTCTAGCATTCATTGATGCACACTAAACATTCATCGGCATTACTTGACATGTCCCCAGGTCCTGTGATCTGCTCGCGTGATTCTCACAGTGTAGCTTGAACAGCACGGGAGCTAATGTTGATCATGTTGGTCGCGACAAGTTGAACTATCTTTTGGTGTTTTCTTACCTAGTGCTCAGACATCAACCAATAGTTGAAGGCTAAGTGGTGGTAGAATTGGATAATGACGTGTACAATGTCTACGTTTATGCTCTCTCTAGCGACGAGACATGTCGGTTCTTGCCTCTAATGACGATACCTAACTTGGACCAACACTCAACTTCTGTATTTCGCATTTACGACAAACCTCACTACGTGCCCCTGAGTCGTTACTCCTTCGACACGGTGGACATTTTTTTTGCCCATTTTGTTCACATAACCACTTTATCAGTGTGATTACATTTCCCACAGAGTCACATGCACTAAATAATTCCAGGCAATGAAACATAGTCTAAAAACACCGCCATTCCTGGCAGCGTTAATCCGACTTTTTCATCGACCCAATTGTGACGTCTACCCCCGGAACAACGATAATCTACTAAAATCCTTCGTGAGAGCCTCTGTCGTTTTTGAACCAACCCACACACCCACGACGCAGCGAGAGATTCGATATGAGGAGTGAGTGATTAGTCTCTTTACACTCAACTTAGCAACGTAACTTAGTATAAGTTAGATAGGAAGAAAAACATCAGCCCTCGACATCGCATTGAGAAAAATCTGACACCTGTCGCTGAAGGGTTTGGAAGTCATCGTGTTTGGATGAGGTGAATATAATTTAGTTTAAATCTTAGTTAGTTGTGAGCCTGTTTTCCCAGAAGAGAGTTGGTAAGTAGACTCGATGAACACGTGTGGTGACTAAGAAGTTAATTTACTTGTTATAGTTTATAGATAAAACTATTAATTAAGACATACCCATATTGAATGTTATTTTCTCCAAAGTAAACACGCGACTTAATGTATAAAAAGCATTAATAAAAGTTGTACATTTAATTCTTAAGCAACTCAATCTACAATGATTTGAATGGTGAGTTCTTAAAGAATTTAATTTAGTACAAACTGAATAATATTATACTCAGTTATCATAGTCATAAGATAAACTGTACATTAGGAGAAAACTGCAGTGTTTATTTTCTCCCAGCTAAGCAACTTAGTTAATGTATAAAGCATTAGACACATGTTGTAAATTTTATTTCTTAAGCATTAAACTGAATCTACAATGAATTAGAGTGACTTAAGGAACTTCAGAATTCTTAGTACAGCGGTAAGGACATAATGTATATGGCCCACTGGTAAGATTAAAAACTAGTTTACATGTGCCAGCACTAATAGAGAATTTAGTGGAATGTGTATAGTCAAGTAGATTGAGCCCATTAGTCAGTAATTTTTTAATTTTTTTTTACATGAGCACATGGACAACCAAATAGTTTTCTTATAATTCATGAATCCATGAGAACCAGATTCTACAGGTATCATAATTTTGTGTGTTGAGTTAAGGCGCCCATGCAGTGAGTCAAATGTATTTTCAATGTTGTAAACATACGGAATTAATGTTTGTGCCACATCATAATAGTTCGTAACCAACCGCCATGCAAGACGTATTTTAATTCATAATGCCTGAATATGAATTGGATATATCACCTAAATTGTATGTATTTTATGAGAACATGTGATAACTCCTGGATTCCATTTTGCTAAATCCTGGATGAATTGCCTAAGTGTGTCTAATGATCACAGTGATCACTATGACATTGTTGATAACATGTCTGTGAGGATTCATGTGTGATTTCATCATTGTTAAACAGATGTGAATGTATCATTTCATAAAACCCACCAGCATGCATGACTACAAGTTAGGTTGAAGGATGAGATTCCCTTGTAATGTCATTCTTGGTGAATCTGTGAATGTATTATGTGTAAAGCACCTACATATGCATGATTGTCATCCATACAGATATGATTGTGTCTGATGAATGGGTGAGATCTCATTGTGATGCCATATGGTGTAAACAGGTTATGTTGTCATTTGGATATCACATAAGTACCCACCTTACATGACAGTATGAAGGATGTGTGATGAATGATTCCTATATGATTCCCCCTACCAATATGAATGTGTCTATGGACTGAGTGAAATTATCATCCATACATATGAATGATGTCAGAGAGAGTGAAGTGACCTCACATGCACAGAGGGATATGTTGACTGATGCATGAGGAAATTGAGTGAGTGAGTGAAGTTACATGCTGTGAGAGAGAGGGAGTATAAGCCAACAGTCAATCTCATGATAGCCGGCAACTTTGATGTGGAATGCCATGCCTATCACAAGAGAAATGCTTCGGTGTACCCCATAAACTAAAAAATAATTTAGTACACTCCGGCGCATAACACCACTTTGTATAAAGTATCATTCATATCCCTATCATCTAGTTTTGTGCGCTAAGCACGACACAAACCATTTCATACATTACGCATAGCACAGCCTCTGTGTTTGGAATTTAAGCAAATCCCACTTTGTAGTTCATGTTAACACCATATGATCTAATGTGATGATAACAATGTACTACCAAAATAATGATAATGATTGTAATGACAATGTAATAATTATGAAATAATGATAATGATTTTAATTACAATGATTATAAAAACCATGATGATGTTGATGATAATAATCAATACTACATCCATGAGAATGGAAGAAATCTTCTCACTTGAAGCATTTAATGAAGAAGAATACACCTGAATGCTATATAAGAATAATACCAGAATGTACTTATCTTGTTTATAAGCAAAGACTCATGGAAATGGGAACTGATTTTTAAAAGCTCTTAATGTATAAGACCCTTTTTCTTGAATAGGAAAAGATGAAGTAGAGAACAAAACTAGATACAGAAGAGAATGGTCAACATAATTGTTAAATTCCCAATCACTCAAGGTATTACTTCTATAAACCTGAGGACAGGCATAGGTGATGATGAAACTGCACATCTGCTAGTTAAACCTTGAACACTTGATAGTGAAGATTGGATTGAGAGCAAACAACTGTGTTGGTGATAACTACATGAAAACACCACGACTATCTTTCTTCTATGTTTATTTTCTCTAAAGAACAGGATCCATTTTATTGTTTTCACTGGTTATGTTCTTAGGCTTTTACATGTAAATTCTAATGTCGTATTTCTGATATTATTAGAATTATGTGATTGATGGAATTTCAGGTAGTGGTCTTATTCATGTCAATCCAGACCTGACTTGGTGAAGATTGAATGCAGCACCTGTTGAGTGAGCACATGGTTGAGTGATGCCCTTGTTAGAGTAGCGCAGAACCTTATCTACCTGCACCCATTCCATTTGTCTCATAGGAGAGGTAATCTTTATTTAACCTTTCCCTGCCAAAACAAAGGGAATAAAACCAAGAGCCAACTTATGATCTACTACGCCCAGGAACAATAATAATACAATTGATGATTGCCAGAGTGTTTCCCAAAGCTGGAAGTGGAGAATCCTGATTGTAGACAGTTCTTTTTTTTTTCAGATCCTCCAGGCCAGTAAAAGATTAGCATTACATGCCACTGCGACAAATTTAAACTGTTAATATCTACCTTATCATGGGCACATCAAGTCTGTAATATTTAATTATATGTATATGTCCTTATTTTATGACAGGAAATTGTAATTTTGAATGCAATTTACAAAATCCATATTTTTGTTTATTAAATCATAAAAACTTAGGTCATGTCATGTATTGATTGTATTTTACTTGTCATAGTCAAATTGTTTTAAATTACCCTAGATAGAATTAATTAGTTGGTAGAGGAGAGGCAAGGAACCACTTATTGAATAAATTGGGTATAAAAGGGAGTACAACGTTTTCAGTATTTCCGAAAGGTATTCCTTGGTTCTCTAAAACTCTATTTCTGGTCTCAACAATTGAGTCAGTACAACTAAATTAATTAAACGGGCAGGATCACATTGGGAAAAATGATTTTTCATCATTTATCTCTGTGGGGTTGAGCCATCAATCAAACCCATATCCGACATTCAGTTTATTTTTAAATAGTTAACTTTGGTGTCCATCTCTCTTTCTAATTACACAATAATATAGGAAAAGCAGCTCTGTTCTTCTTGACGTATTGCCATTTCCTTACAGCACCACGCTTATCCACGCATATCTTCACCTCAGAATTCCCCTAAGCTGACTTATCCCAGCTTTTTTTTCTTCCATGATGATTTCTGCGCTTCTCACAGCTTATTTTACACATCACATCTTGCCCTGAACTGTCAGACTTAAAGGTCTTGACCGTTGACTTGTGCTGCCTGGTTCTGCCGTTCTCCACAAATATGCTACAAGGCTGCTGGTCGCTGCCATGGTGCAATAGGTCAACCCGTCTACATATTGTATTGAGTGACGAAGAGACCAGCTCCAGGTAATACCACTGTTCTCATCACCTTGACGACTTGCTGTCTTGGTGACACAGCCACTGTTGATACACACAAAGTATCAGGTGCCGCCTCGAGCTCCTCCCCTATGTATGGAAAATATTTTCCCCATGATTTGCCCTTAGCGTTGAAATCGCCACAGAAAATGGCATTTCTCTCGTGACATAATATGTCACTCAAACTCTGCTATCTATGAGAATCAGCACTCGCGTTACAGACATAAACATTCACCAACACGAATGGGCGACCGGAGTGAACTCTTACCGCCTGTAATTGTATCTCGTCACTGTCCCACCTGGACCTGTCCATTTTTGAAACCACTATACTGTCTCGAATCAGAATCGTCATTTCCAGGTGCCGCCTGTTGTAAAAACATTTGAAGTCGGGTATATGGAGTGTATTATTAACATCCAGTCTCGCCTCCTGAAGTGCAACTGTATCTGTATGTAACATGGTGTGATTGTGAAATCATCGCTTCACTGAGAAGATAACATGATTGCCCGCTTTCTGAGAGGAATTCTGCAAATTGAAACGTTGTTCCACTGCTGATTTTGCCATTCTAAATTTCCGTCTGATACGAATGTCTTTCATTATGCTGTAAAAATTGTTCTTGATAAATGCACATCATGAGCATTCTTATTTATGCTGTGGAAATTGTTATTAACAGACTGTGTCTTAAAATTATTGTGCACAGAATATGTGATTCTTCATGTTCACATCTTTTGTGAATATGCTATGATAATTTGAGAGTGAATGCAATGTTCTTTTTCTGAGATTATTGCTCATATGGGAAGTAAAGCTAGATATATGGTGCATGTTTTGCAGGACGTTTCACTCAACGCCAGCATTGTACAATTGCTGCTGATGAATTTTTGCGTTCAGTGATCTACCAAATTCTTTCTGGAAGATTTACATAATGCAGTTCGTTGCTGAATTTCGTGAAACTATATTGCTTGCAAAAAGTGGGTAGACTTTTGAACCACGTCCTTAACTCCTGCTCAACGGAGACAGGCTGGGAAGGATAATATGTTTATGTGTTCTCATCTTTATGATGATTATGAGAGAGATGAATACCTATCTGGTGATTCTCGCATTATATCATGAGATGATCTATATGTTCTCTCATTTCGTGATTGTCTCATATGCAAATGTTGATTTATTGTTATTACCCTGACTGCTCGAGGAGATATATTCGTATTTGGCTCCAGAAGGAAGAGACAAATGGTTAAATGAGTGTAGATCATGAGAAAAGCGTTCATTGGTCTTTCTGTCTGTCCGTGGTATTCTTTGCATTTTCCTCAGGAAAAACGGTTCCACAGCCATCAGATGATTTTGAGCTTGTCTGCTCATTGTCCATGCTTCACATCCATATACAAATACAGGTTTTTTATAGCACCTCAACACACCTTTTTTTTCTCGTTTCAATTGATACCTTTTTTTATTGGTCAGTATGTTTTTCATCTTGCTAAAGGCTACTTTTGCCATGGCGATTCCTGTTCTAATCTTGTCAAGGCGTCTCCCATCAGATGTTATTACTGTTCCGAGATAACTGTAACGATTCATTTGTTTAAGAATATGTCCATTTACTTGTATATTACTTTGTGGTATTTCTTTCTTCCCAGTGACGACCATAATCTGTGTCTTTTTACAATTTAATTCTAACCCTAGTGTTTCACTGTGTGTAACAACCTCATCTACTAAATGCTGCAGGTCCTGTTCATTGTCTGCAATCTAGACTGTATCATCTGCATATCTAATGTTATTGATGCATCGTCCCCCAATGTTGATTCCTTCCATATCTTCAATATTTCTGAAAATACTTTCACTGTACATGGGAAACAGATCTGGAGACATTACACATCCCTGTCTCACAGCTCTCTTAATAGGCTGATATTGGCCTACTTCATTATCAACTTTTATGGCAGCTTGTTGTTTCCAATATATGTTTTTTACAAGTCTAAGGTCTTTTCCATCAATGTGTAGATCTTCAAGCAATCCTTATCATGCCGACATGTCTAACTTTATCGAAAGCCTTTGTGTAGTCAATAAAGCAAAGGTGTAGAGCTTTGTTTACTTATATAGAACGTTCGATTACGGTTCTCATTATATATACAGCATTTACTGTACCCTTGACTTCTACAAACCCACATTGTTCTTCTCCTTTGTCAGGATGTATTTTCCTCCAAACTCTTTGCATGATAATTCTTAGCAAAATTTTCGTGATGTGACTCATTATACTAATTGTTTGATGTTGATCATATTTCAAGGCTCCTGATTTCTTTCGGATTGCAATAAATACAGAATTACCAAATTCGTGAGGTATATTTCCAGTATCAAATTTTGCATTAAGCAGACTGGTAACTTTATCTATTTCATATTCTTCTAAAGCATTAATCATTTCTGTTGTGACGCTGTCTGAACCGGGGGTTTTGTCAGATTTCATATGGTTAAGAGTATTCTGAACTTCCATCTTCAAAATTGCTGGTCCTTCATTATTATTTTGAACATCATACTGTTCGCTCTGTTATCGTCATAAAGGTGTTTCACGTAATAAGACCGTACATGTAAGATCGGATCTTTTTCTATTATGACTCTTCCATCTTTTGTCTTTAGGCAGCCTGCTGATGTACGTGTTCTTTGATTAGTAAGCTCCGGAATTCTTTTGTGCATTAGTTTTGCATTAGTTTTCGTCACACATTCTTTAATTTTGGAATAGTTTTTCTGCTGCACAATTGATTGAATTCATCAGTGCTTCCCATTGATCATCTGCATGTTGAAATAGGATCTCTAGATCAGACAATAAATCAAATTTGTTCTTTACTTCTATGTTAACCGAGCCATATGGGATAAAACCCGGTGCAATGAAGTCGACCCTTGTCAGAATCTCCAATAAGGCTTTAGAGAGTTAATAAGAGTTAACACAAGTCTAGTAGGGTGACACCAGACAGGAGAGACACCAGCGCTATAAATAGCTTCACAAGGGGACACATTTGTGTCAACCAAGGGGGCAATAAGGACAAGTGAGCGAGGGCTTCCCCAAGCCATTGGGAAGCTTGGCCTTGCGAGTAACCGTGAAGTGCCCAGTTACTCAAGTTCACGAGCCAGCGTGCTTGGGACTCCATGCACGCAAGACTCGCTACTGCACGGAGGGGACAGCGTCCGTGCTTGACCACGCAATGTGTAGCGTGTGGACAGGCACGACTGGAGACGATTAGCGAGTAGACGTGTTCTTGACAAATGCTATAAGTTTCTAGGCAATAGTTAAATATTAGGCTGTAGATTTAGATTGTGATTACTAGCATCATTTCTCACCTCTTCATTGCATTCATGTTGTTTAATGTCAATGAAGCATACCGCTCGCAGAGCTTATAAATTGCCAGCTCTAAATAAATTGCATTCCTTTTGCAAATGACACGAGTTGTTATTTCGTGCGGTGCAGGACCCCAATTGGTGTCAGAAGCCACTGAACCAACGCCAGCAGTCAATTGGTGTCAGAAGCCACTGAACCAACGCCAGCAGTCAATTGGTGTCAGAAGCCACTGAACCAACGCCAACAGACAATTGGTGTCAGGAGCCACTGAACCAACGCCAACAGACAATTGCACGATTCAACATCATTGCTGTGTTAAAATATTTGAAAGTAATGTAAATTTGTTTGCATATATGGCAGAAATAATTTTCTCTTGTGAATTATTACGATCATACCATTTGTGGAACTTGAACCACAATGAAGCAAAAGTAAATTATAAATTGTGAAAGTCTACGAAAATTAATTTGAAAGTGTGTTATTCTACGGAAATTAATGAAAATTTATACAATCATCAGTGAATATTATCAAGCTAACCATCGTGTACATTTCATTTTGTGTGATACAGCCATCAATGTCAGCATTCTTTATATTCAGTAAATAGATTAGCTACTGAACTAAAGCCTAGAACGAAGTTATACCAAACTAGTCAGAAAGTGAAGACAAGACGACATCGACTGTCATACGACGAATCATCTTACGTATCATAACAATCATTCAGACGATCATATCATTCATTCATTAACACCATTTATCATTATCTATCACATTTTTTCATTCATCATTCGCATGACAGATAAATTTGTATTTACAACATATGCGTGTGTCTAATTTTTGATGCTCTACTAAACAGAAGCATCCATTGTGTTATCAAGTCAATCATTTTGTGAGTGTGGAAGACAGCGGTGGAACATCCCAAGAACCGTATTTTCCAAAGAATTAGATGAGTATATTTTCAGAATATTTTGGTATGCTCTAAGTTAATCATGCATCTTCTTTTTCAGTAAAGATGTATATGTACTAACACATAATTACAAACTATTGTGTGAATATTACTGTGATATCATTTTTGAAATAACATAAAGCCATAAAATGGCGTCACTAAATGATTGTATCCAGGCAGGCAAGGAAATGGGCCATACTGGTGAAAAATTAGAGAAATGGGTAGATCAAAAATACAAAGAAGAATTAGCTCGACAGAAAGAGGAAACTGCTCGACATAGAGAAGAAACAGAGAGAAAAACTGCTCTAGAGAGAGGCGAAAGAGCACTAGAAAGACAACACCAAAAAGAAATGAAAGAGATCGAAGAGGCTACCAAACAAAAGCAGATACAAGTAGACTCAGAGACTAAATTAAAGATGAAGGAAATAGAGGTAGATTCTAACATACAGATAGCCTCTAGCAAACAAAAGAGCCAAGATGAACAGAACAAGTTTAGTAAATATAAAGGCCTTATCAAACCATACAGCGTAGGGGATTCAATTAGCGCATGGACTGAGAACATAGAATTACAACTAAAGACGCAGAAAATACCTTTGGATGACTGGGCAATGATCTACATGAGAAACCTCAGTGGGGAGCCGTTAAAAGTAATAGAATCCATACCTACAGAGCTAAGGAACAATTATCAGTACATTCACGATAGGATCATGCAACACTTTCTTTTAGACGCCACTGGGTACCAATTTCAGTTCTCCCAAATTAAGCCAAAAGCAACTGAAACCTTCTTAGACTACATCTCTAACGTGCAGAGCACATTTAAAAAGTGGACTAGAGCGGCGAAAGTGGGTAACAACTATGAAAAATTAGAAGATCTTATGGTAATGGACAAGGTGATATCTACCGTTCCTACCCCTTTTGCGAAGTTTCTCTAACAGTCGGATATTGAATCCATTCAGCAATTAGAAAAACGGGGGTCAGCATATTTTTCATCTAATCGGGACATATTTACATCTACAACACA
Source organism: Cepaea nemoralis (assembly GCA_014155875.1). Classification (NCBI taxonomy): domain Eukaryota; kingdom Metazoa; phylum Mollusca; class Gastropoda; order Stylommatophora; family Helicidae; genus Cepaea; species Cepaea nemoralis. The sequence continues at coordinate 195,036 of JACEFZ010018580.1, forward strand.
TGATACAGAAATCACTGCTTTTGCAAACAAAGTACCTGATAGATCTTACAATCAGAAAGATTATCGTAAGAAGGACAAACCATATCAGAAGCCACCTCGATGTGGATATTGTAGTCTTTTTCATCCTAGCTACTCTATGTGTGATAAAAACCCAGCATATCCTTCACACTTAGAAGCAGTGTTAAAGAAGCAAGAAAGCAGAAGAACATCATTTAAACGTGCTGTTAAATGTTACTTTTGTTCCAGTTATGGCCATTATAGTAATAAATGTATTGGTAGACAACGAATGAAGGAACATAATGCAGCACTCATCGATACAATAAATTGCATTCCTTTTGCAAATGACACGAGTTGTTATTTCGTGCGGTGCAAAAGTAGGGGAGTCCTGAAAGACCTGTAGCAAGCAAGTTGCTGACAACCCTGTCGCCTTTTAAGCGACTTTTTTAAAGTTTCGCATTTTTACTGTTGTGTTGTTTTTCAATTTCTCTGCACTTTTTCTCAAGCCATGTCTCGTTTGCCTCCTTACATAAGGTTCTGACTTTTCTGTGAATTTCTTCATTTTTTGCATGATTATTTTTGTTCTGTCTTCTTGTTTCAATAAGTTGTAAATTTTTTCAGTCATGCATGTCTTACGGCCCACTTTGTTTAATTTTGGAATAGTTTTTTTCTGCTGCACAACTGATTGAATTCATCAGTGTTTCCCATTGATGATCTACATCTTGAAATAGGATCTCTAGATCAGACAATAAATCAAATTTGTTCTTTACTTCTATGTTAAAATTATCTTGTATTTCTTTGTCAGTTTTCAATTTGCACAAGTCATATTTAGGGCTTCCTGCTGTATACTTGCCTTTCTTTAACTTTACCCTCAATGTGCTGTAATTAATCTGTGATTACTGTAACAGTCTGCATTTCGAACTGTTCTTACGACTGTTAACGCATTTCGATACTTTCTGCTAATCAGGAGTAATCTATCTGGATTTAATCCTGCTGTCTGGACTCCTCCATGTCCATAATCGTATAGGATGCTGTTTAAACCAGGTGTTTCCTACAACCATTTCTTGTTCTTTTGCCCATTCTACAAGTCTGTATCCTCTTTCATGTCTCTCTCCCAAACCATGGTTGCTTACACTGCATCTATTGCATTGCTGTCCTATTTTTGCGTTGAAATCAACCATTATGATATTTATTTCTGTTTTTTACAGATCTTCAAAGCAGGCTCCATGTCATTATCATTATAAAACTCCTCTATACTTTCTTCACTGCATGCTCTTGTTGGGGTAAATACTTGAATGATATTTATTTTAAAAGGTCTTCCGTTTAATTTTACTAATAGAACTCTGTCTGACACAGCCCTATATCCTTTGACAGAATTTGATGTTTGCTTATCTAATATAAAGGCTACACCTCTTTGCTGTTCTTCTCCCCCAGAGTAAATAATCTTACAATCCTCTCCTGTCCTTATACCTGCAATATTCATAATATGTTAATCTTCTCTATCTCCATTTCTTGTTTGATGTCTTCTAATTGTCCATCTGCATTCATTGTTCTTACATTCCAAGTTCCTACTTTCGCTGTTATTAATCTTTTGTACCTAGTAGCCTGTTGACGGTCTGGAGTCAACTGGTGCACATGACTATCCCTACCGGGCGAGGCTGCTCCTACAAGGGCCTTTTCCTAAGTCTTTAGCCTGACCATGAATGATTAGTTAGTTAGTTAGTCTTTCCTCTTGAGCCTAAGGCGGCGCATAGGGCAGAAGTCCTGTCTCTCCATGCTTGGCGGTTCGCTGCTACCTGTTGTAGATCTTGGATATTTAATTATCCATTGAATGAGCCTTCTCTAATGATGGTTCTACGCAGGGTCTCTCTTGGTCTTCCCCGTTTTCTTTTCCCTACTGGTGACCATATGAAGGCTTGATAGGGGAGTCTTGACTTGTCAAATCTGAGTACATGGCCGATGTAGTTCCAACGGCGTCTTCTTATGAAATTGGATACTGTATCTTGCTTAGTCTCTTGTCTTATTTGCGAATTGGTTCTGAAGTCTGTCCAGTGGATGTTTAGAAGTCTTCTAAGACATTTGTTCTCAAAATTGTCTAATTTTTTATCTAAAGCTACCGTTGATTTCCAACTTTCACATCCATACGTTAACACTGGAATCACACAAGAGTTGAAGATTTTAAGTTTTGTGTGTTTGCTGAGTGTCTTTGACTTTCAGATGGTTGACAGTTTATTGAAGGCACTAGATGCCAGTGCGATTCTAGATGATATTTCTGGTGTTGAGTCCCCTGTAGATGTCATTTTGCTTCCTAGGTATGTAAAGCTGTTGACTTTTTCAAGAACGTAGCTGTTCAATTTGGTGTCATCTGAACTGTTGGTAAGATCAATAGTCTTTGTTTTTGTGGTGTTAATTTGGAGACCAATTTGCCCTGAAACATTTTGGAGGTGGTTTATTTTCTCTTGGGCATCCGGGTGTGTTGAACTCAAAAGCACTATGTCGTCGGCAAAGTCCAGGTCTTCTAGAATTTTGTCAACCCAATGGATACCCATATTTGTGTTGTTTGTGCATTTGCGCATGACCCAGTCGATAGCTATTCCAAAAAGCATCGGTGATAAGACACAACCCTGTTTCACTCCTGTTTCGACTGAGAACCAGTCAGAGTTGCCTGTTTCTGTTCTTACGCAGCAACGTGTTTCTTTGTAGAAAGATTTTATGACGTTGGTATATTTGGTAGGAAAACCATAGATGTTAAGTAGATTCCAAAGTGAAGGACGGTGGATAGCTTTTTGAAAGTCGACAAAGTTGGTGATTAATTTCGACTGGAATTCTACGGAGTCTTCAATGATTATTCTGAGGGTGAAAATGTGGTCTATGCATGACCGTTTTGGTCTGAAGCCTGCTTGTTCTTCTCTGAGCCTTTCATCTATCGCCTTTTTCAATCTCTCAAGTAACATGCTACAAAAACGTTTTCCTGGTACTGACAATAGAGTGATACCACGCCAATTATTGCAATCAGACATATCGCCCTTTTTAGGCAGTTTGAAAATTATCACCATCTATCCACTGTTGTGGTGGGGATTCGCTTTGCCAGATTTCATTGATCAGCTGTAACAAACGTTGTAAGGTGTTCTCATCTGCTGCTTTGAGCATTTCTCCTGAGATTTCATCTTCACCAACAGCTTTGTTGTTCTTCAATTTTTTTATGGCTGCTTTAATCTCTTCCATGGTGAATGACTCGCAGGAGGCATCTAGTGGGGGCATAGTAATTTCTCCATCCAGGTTCGGAACAGTGTCAGGCTGCGGATCTATTTAATATTTCTTTGAAATGTTCTGCCCATCGTTGCTTTTGAAGGTCATCGGATAACAATTGATTGCCTTGTTTGTCTTTGATGGGTATATTTGGTGTAGGTGAGTGATTGCATAGTTGCTTCATGATATGGAATACGGCTCTGTTGTTTCCAGTTCTGGCAGCTGCTTCGGCTTCGGAGGCCAGGCTGTGAATGAAGTTCTGTTTGTCTTTTCGTGCGTTTGATTTCACCTCTTTATCCAACATAGAGTATTTTTGCTTATGGGTATCATATGTAGATGTGTCTTTTGCAGAAAGAAGTGTTAGTTTTGCTTGTTTTCTTTCTTGTATCTTCGTCCAGGTGTTATCGCTTAGCCACTTCTTCTTCTGACTTTGTACGTAGCCGACTGTGTTTGTTGCAGCATTTAGCAAGGTATTTTTTTAGGAAATTCCAATTTTCTTCAATGTTGTTTTTAATATTCGCATTGCTCGATACACTTTCTTTGTTAGCATAGCTGCTTCGTACCTCTGAATTGAATGCGAGTTGGTGTTCTTTAGTCAGTAGGGACTGTGAGTTTATTTTCTTAATTCTGGGTGATCTGTGCAGAGTCTTGAGCTTTATTTTTAGTTTGGCAATGCATAGATTGTGATCACTGCCAGCATCTGCACCTCTGTAGGCTCTAACGTCTTGTACTGATGAACGGAATTTGGCATTAATGCAAAGATGGTCTATCTGATTTTTTGTGATGTTATCAGGCGTGTTCCACGTGACTTTGTGTATATCTTTGTGCGGAAATAAAGAGTTTGCTACTATCAGATTTGTTATTTCACAGAATTCTAGTAGTCTCTCTCCGTTTTGGTTCATATCCCCTAAGCCGTGAATTCCCATATATCTTTCAACACCCTTATTGTCAGACCCTATCTTGGCATTGAAATCACCCATTACAATAACAATGTCGTGCTTGGGAGATGAGTTGATGGTACCAAGTAGTTGTTCATAGAAATTATCTTTGTTGATGTCTGTATCGTCGTTGGTAGGTGCGTAGCATTGTATGATTGTCAGCTTGAAATATTTCGTTTGGTAAAGCGCTGTTATGATTCTATCATTTACTGGTTCCCAGCTGATCAGTGATCTTTCTACATTTTTTGACATGATGATAGCGACTCCGTTCGAATGATGGTTGTCGGTTCTTCCTGAATAAATTATGTGTCTTTGTTCACAGTTGAGAAATGTCTTACCTGAGTCAGTCCATCTGCACTCGCTAACCCCAAGAATTTCTAGGTTGTATTCATTCATAACATTACACACCTGGGTCGTTTTCCCCGTCTGGTACATAGTTCTGACATTCCAATAACCAATCTTGAAAGTATCCTTGGAGTTTAACATATTTGAGCGGCACATTATAACATTTACTGATCTTGAAGCAACGGAAAATGATTAGTCGGATCGTCAAGAGAAGGAAACACGTCGAGAATGTCCCGGTCCGGTTGTAGCCGTTCATAACACACAACACACACTTCACTACACACGTGGGTTGGGTTTTAACGTTCCAATAGCCAATATGAAATATCCTTGGAATTCAACAAATTTCAGCGAACAACATAACATTTAGAGCCAGAGATCTGGTCCTGAAACAACGGGAAGTTTTACGATGGTGGTTTGTCGGACCGCCGATCAACCGTTTTAAGCCGAGCTAGAAAGAAACACGTCTCGCCATCTTGACCTATAGGCGGAGAAAATTTAAATTTGGCACATGTATGAGGAGCGGCTGGCCGAGTGGCTAGAATGCCGGACTCTCATTCGGGAGACCCGGGTTCAATCCCTCGGTAAGGTGTGGGATTTTTTTCTGTCGGGGCAAAAAGAAAATCCTAACCTGGACAGTTCGCGGCGACTGCACTAGCCAGGCGGCCTTAATTCCTCAGGCTCAAAGACCCCTCTACCATACACCGCAAGGTACAATATTGGCAGTAAATGACAGTTATAGCTCATTCAATTTGTAATGGACATATGAATTATGAATTTCCCACCTCAACTGGTTATCCCGATATGGTGCATGGGACAACACACCCCATTGACCAGATCTGCACATCCAACGGTTTGTCAGAATAATGGAGAAATCAGGCGCAAGGACTGTGATAAAATTCTTGATGTTACAGGGTAAAACACCTACAGAAATACACAGGGAGATGGGGCCAGTGTTTGAGGAAGTCGGTCCTTCGTATACTTCTGTAAAATATTGATGTTTGCAGTTTAAGTGTGGCCGTTCCCATGTTCCAGATCTGCCAAGACCAGGACGACCGTCCTCGGAGTGCAATGATGCAAATGCTGCAAAAGTGAAAAAAATCATAGGCCAGGATAGGAAAATGACAATTGGAGAGATATCGGGTTCAGTAAAACTGAGTAAGAGTACAGTTTTTAGAATTTTACACAACAGATTGAACATGAGAAAAGTGGGTGCCCCGCGCCTGCTGGCATGTGAACAGAAACTAACACGGGTTGATTGCTGTGGCGGTCTAAAAACATGTAAAAGACCATAGGAACGGTAAATGAGACTTGGATTCATCAAATCGTAAAAAACAGCTGAAAGGAAATCGTCTTGACAGTGACGAAAATGTCATAATAGCTTGTGATAACTGGTTTAGTTCGAAAAATAGGTTGTTTTATTCTGAAGGTCTTTTCAAGGTCACGCAGAGATGGCAGAAATTCATAAATTCGGGTGGTGGCTACATTGAGAAGGAATAAGCACTGCGCCAAATTTCAATTTTCTCTGCCTACTCCTTCATGGTCAGGCTAAAGACTTATGAGAAGACCTTTGTATGGAGCACCCATTTACGCCGTTTCTCTTATTATCCATGAGTCCACACAACATGATCTTCTTGGAATCTGTAAAGAAGGTAATTTGCCATTGCTTTCCTTCCTAGCAGTGACCATACTGGTCAGTGACCGTAGCCATTGTCTCCTCAAAAAAAAAAAGATCCTCTGCCTACCGTCGTGAAGGTGGAGACTATAACCTGCAACTATCTGTCGGCTGCTCTCCATCTTCATCCACCACCTGCATACATGGCTTCACGTAACCCTGCCCAAGGGTGTCCCGTAGGCTAGCTGAGGGAAGTAGGCACCTTACTTCTCCTTTGATAGGGGATACCCTTATCCCGCAACCCGCATATTTCTTTCATATCTTCTATATTTCCGAAAATATTTTCACTGTTCAGAGAAACAAAAAAACCTGGAGACTACTTCATTGTGAATTTTTATAGCAGCTTTTTGTTTCCTATATATGTGTTTAACAAGTCTAAGGTCTTTCCAATCAATTTGTAGATCTGCAAGCATCTTTATCATGTTCCCATGTTTCACTTTATCGAAAGCCTTTGTGTAGTCAATAAAGCATAGATATAGATCTTTGTTTACTTCAATAGAACGTTCAATTATTGTTCTCTGTATATAAACAACATTTACTGTACCCTTGCTTTCTAACAACCCGTATTGTTCTTCTCTTATTTCAGATTGTAATTTCTTCCTAACTCATTGCATGATAATTCTTATCAAAATCTTCGTTATGTGGCTCATTATACTAATTGTTCGGTGTTGATCACATTCCAAGGCTCCTGATTTCTTTTGGATTGCAATAAATACAGAATTACATAATTCATGAGGTATATCTCCAGTATCATATATTGAGTTCAGCAGTCTGGTGTCTTGATCTATTAGATATTCTTCTAACGCATTATTCATCTCTTTTGTGCTGTTGTCTGAACCGGGGAACCTGCCAGTTTTCATATGGTTCAGAATTTTCTGAACCTCCATCTTCAAAATTGATGGTCCTTCACATTAATTCGGATATGTTATCATCACAAAGGTTTTTAACATAATCTGACCATACATGTAAAACCTGATCTCTTTCTATTATGATTGTTTCATCTTTTGCTTTTAGACAGCCATCTGACTCACGTGTTCTTTTATTAGTAAACTCCTGAAATCGTTAGTGCATTAATTTGATATTTTAACTGTTGTATTGTTTTTCAATTTCTATGAAATTTTCTCAAGCCATGCTTCTTTTGCCTCCTTGTATGATGTTTGGTCTTTTCTGTGATTTTTTTTCATATTTGGTAGGTTTATTTTTGTTCTGTCTTCTTGTTTCCATTAATTGTAAAAAAATTTCAGTCATCCATTTCTTACGACCCAACTTCTTTAATTTTAGGAATAGTTGTTTCTGCAACCAATCTGATTGAATTCTTCAAAATTTCCCATTGTTTATCCACATTTTGAAATAGGATCTCTAGATCAGACAATATTAAGTAATGGGTATGCTAAATTAAGAAAAATATTGTCCAAATTAAGAAATGTGTATTCCAAATTAAAAGACAACATTGGCAAAATTAAGAAACTAAAGAAAAGAAATTATGCTGGCCAAATTAGGAACATCTGATTCTTGTTGCATAATGGCATTAGGCTATTTGTCTGAGTAATAGAAATAGTAGCTATGGTGGTAGTAGCAGTAGTAGTATCAATGGTAGCAGTAATATTTGTAGTATAGGAAGTAGTAGTAGTAGTAGTAGTAGTAGTAGTAGTAGTAGTAGTAGTAGTAGTAGTAGTAGTAGTAGTAGTAGTAGTAGTAGTAGTAGTAGCAGCAGCAGCAGCAGCAGCAATTTCAGTAGAAATAGAGGCTGCATGTTATGGTAGTGTGTTGATAAATTTTCTATATAGTTCTGATATATACTATTGATGCTGTATGAGCTGTGTATTGTAGTGTTTTTTTGTTTTTTGTTGTTGTAAATTTTTGGTTTGTATTCTGTTGTCTCTATGCTATTGGGGTATATGTAGCCTGTGTAGTATGTCAAGTTGATACATGTCATACCTGTCATCTCTTCGTATCTGTGGTTTGAATTCATCTAACATTTACGGCCTAATGTGAAAATACACAATTAATATCCCCTAACAATACAATATTCATGCATCTATAGTGGTTGGTGTCCCTGTTAAAAAATAGTCTAAATCCTATCTCTTAGGGAAAATGTTTATTACAGCTTGAATAGTGGTTGATGTCATGTTCAAATAAATAGTCTACATGTATCTATCAGAGATTTATAAAAAAAAATTAAAACATGATAGGTTACAAGTACGCAATTCTTACATTGTCATATGCATTTAAAGTTGTCGTCGGATCAACATCACGGCACACGGGTTTAACAAATAACTGCTCCGTTTTCCTCCTAACTCAAACCTGAGTTGTATATCAATTGTATATCATTATTGTATATCAATAAAGTGATTATGACGTAAATAATTAGAAATGAATATGAGAGTAACAATTAGAATAAATATATTATTAAAGTATCAATAACGTAATAATTATACTACCGTGAATTAATAGTTACACTGTTGTGATTTACTTTCTTATGATATGCACGGTGAAATGGTTACAAAGAAGGCAATTAACATACTTTAAACTACTTAATATTTGCATTATTAAAGTATCAATTAAATATTACTAAGAAGATCTTCAATTCTCCACATCACATTATCTTCATCAAATGTACCCTTTCTGGGAAATATAGAAATATCCCTATTCAATAGGCTTCCATTTGCCTAAAGTTTTTAGCTAAGGGCCAACCTCCTTGCATAAACCATCCCTTCAATACTTTCTTTAATTCTGCTACATAAAGGTCTGCTATGTATCTTCTGTACTTTGACTACCGAGGCAACATGAAAAACAAATAAAGATGACTTGATGACTGCCATGTGTCGCAGGACAAATAATGCGGCAATTGCGCGTATAGATATAGATTATCGGGAAGTAGAAAAGTATAGCGCGCACACTGAACGCACAAGAGCTGACTTGGAGATGATGACGTAAAAAACGGACAGACGGGAAGATGGAGAAGTTCAAGGAAGTACGGCAAGAAGACAGATCATCACAGGAGAATTCTGAGAGGTTATTTCTTAAGCGTCAACATCGGGAAGAGACAGTTTGAGTATATGATGAAGGAGTATATGAAGATATCTACAGCAAACCAACGGAAAGAATATGGGACACGACACACGGCTTAATAGCGGAGGAATTGGACATGAAGCACAAGCAGGGCTGATGAGCCATTGTCGAAGTTAATCGACCATTGAGAAGATACATAGAGAATCGTCCGACAAGCAGCTGTGGCGTGAGTAATATAGATATGTACATCCAACATAGGTATGTATTGACCATAGGTGTGTGTGAAATAGTGTAATGGCAAGCTTGATGATAATTTCGTATCTGGTTGAGAGGGCAGAACGAAAGGGCACAATGTAGATGCCTATATGGATAATTATTTGAATTACCAGCATGTTGTGTGTATCGTTCAATACTGCACCTTTAATAAAGATTAGAACGGATTAAGACGCACTTGTCCGGCGTTGTTTTATAAACACTTTTAGCGTTGACCAGTTGGTTTATTAATATCTATTTGAGCGCCAGTAGCGTGAGCTGTTACCGATGTGAGACTGTGAACATTTGTGAGAATACTAGACCAATGAGCAAGTATGCCATGCAACCTAGCAGCAACAGTGTATCAGTAAGCCAACACCGTACAGAATAGAAAAGAGTCACCTCAACGTCATGGCAATCACAGATAAAGATGACATGAACAGTAAATAAAGATGGCCTGAACACCAAATAAAGATGACATGAACAACAAGTACAGTTGGCCTGAACATCAAATAAAGATGGCATGAAAATCAAATAAAGATGATCTGACACAATTTGTAGACTTGCCCTCACCACTTGCTTACTTGATCTCACAATATGCCCACTTCCTCTCCCAACTTACCCTCTTCCTCTCACAACTTGCACATTTACTCAGTTGTTCTTACAACTTGCCAACTTACTCTCACACCTATATCCACTTGTGCTTTCATGTCTTCCTCACTTCGTAAAGAAGTGTCTCTAAGTTTACACGTCTTTGTTACAGCATACAGATGTGTTCCCCACCTAATTCATAAGTTACCTACAGGTCATACAAAATGTATCCCTCACCATAGTGTCCCACAACTCAAACAGAAAGGTCACCACACGTCATACAGAAGTGTGAACAACAAATACAAATGTCCTGAATATCAAATAAAGATGACCTGACAATTTGTCGACTTACCTTCACCACTTTCCCATTTGATCTCACAACTTGCCCAATTACTCACTTGCTTTTACAACTTACCAAATTATTCTCACAACTGTATCCACTGGTGCTTTCTTGTCTTCCTCACTTCATACAGAAGTGGTCCTAAGTTTACATATCTTCCTCATAGCATACAGAAGTGTCCCTCACCTAATACAGGAGTGTCCTCCAAGTCATACAAAATGTACACCTCAACATAGTGACCCATGATTCATATAGAAAGGTCCCCTCATATCATATAGACATGACTTTCATGGCTTACAAATGCATCGGTAACAAGATCCAACTAGGTTGTTATCTTCCAACCCTTCCTCAATCTTGTCTTAACCCCTATGAAAATTGGAAGTAGGGGGATATTACTAAAATTACTCTCTGGGGAAATTCTACGTGCTCACTAGGGGTTAATTCAGTAAACCCAAGTAAGGCACGAATCCCATAATATCAACTCCCGGATTCTCGTGATTGTGAAGCTTAGCACTTTGAATTTATATCATGAAATTCGTGCAACTCAGAATTCTCTTTTTTGTCTCGGCGTGGTGAGTTTTCTGACATCTTAAAACCCTTCCGCACGGCCCAAGTCAGTCATGTTTGACATCTGCCTTCGTCCTGAGACTATATCAGCTCTACGAGCATAAGTATCTAAATGCGTCGATGTGTAACCCAAAAGCGGTGATCTATTTCTCGCTAATGGAAACTGTCTATTTCTCACTGAGAAGGTAATTGACGAATTTAATCATATTAATCTTTATACAGAATTATAATCCGGGAAAGGTTATCAGCAAACATAGTACGGTTGTTGCTTCGATGGCGGGTATTCCGCTAAGCAATACAATTGACCCAGATTCACACTGGGCCATGGAAGCCTGGAATAACAGTGTTGGTTCAATTTAATCACTATTGTTTGGAAGATCTAATGGAATGAAATCACTAGCAGTGAACTACGAGATGCCGTATATTATATCTAGTGTTGCTCCTTAGATAATACTCATTAATTAGAATCTTGACAAGGGATATGGGATGAACTAGCATCATCAAGAGGCGTGATGAAGACCTTCGAGAATAAGTAAACCTGCCTTAAGTGCTCCAAACAGGAGATAAATATAATGCACTACTCGAGAATATACTTCCTTAGTTCTCCATCTCCATAAAGAACAAATTAACACGATAGGTCAAGGTCTACCAATCCTTTCGAACCATTAGTAAGTGTAATAAAGAGAGGCTTGCGTACTGGCTTTGCACTCTCTTCTTAGAGTTTTAGATATGTATATGTACAACCACCAACAAGGGCAGCCTTATTTTCTAGCAAGGAAAACCATTCCTAAGTAGGCTAACTACTTACAAAACCTAAGTGCATAGACAGGTTGATACCAAGACACACGAGCCAAGGTATTAGAAACTGATTATCCTCTAACTTTTGTGAATGAGTGGTTGGTTTAGTTCAGGATATTAAGATCCTGCTTCTCATAAAGGAGAGCCTTATCAGAAGTTATTTGTTTCTGGTAACCCCGTTTTGTAGTGTTTTCGTCAAAAGAAGAATTTTGAAACGGCGCTAATCGGGGAGTCATCCTGGAAGAAAATTGCAGAATCTTAGTGACAAGGGCACCCGAGCTCACCTTCATGACGTAGGATTTGTCATTGTTTATCTGTACTTCTCATCAGAAGCTGGAAAGGAACCTTGCCATTACCTTTCATTGGCAACTTAATTGTTCAAATATTACCATCCGTTTTCGAACGTCTACCAGAACCTTGACGTGATAGGAAGTAGCATCTTGTCGGTTGATGTGCCGGTCTCAAGTTTCTAGAAAGTACATTCTTGAACCAATGGTGTTCTATCAAAGAGACTGCAGTATCATTGACTGTGAAGTTCAGTTAGTTTCCAGAGTTTTCTGAATATAGGAGAGAAGTTTATCTCAGTTTCACCTTGTCCCGATTGTCATAAAGGAGGCAACCGCCAAATATATCACGTGACCATCGTCTGCCCTACCAGACAATACGTGAACAAAGACTGCCATTGACTTCTCTGATTTATGTGATGACAATATCCACTGGGACGTTTCTAATCCTCCCTCTGGGTAGCCTTATGTCAGTAACCGATTCTAAACTGTAATTGTTTCCTTAATTGACTTTCATTTTTGTTTTAGCAGGGGTCTCAATTAAATTGATAATTATATTGTTCACTTTCATAGTGACTTGTCAGTTCATTTAAATAAATAATCTGTAAGTGAAGACTGCCGTTTTCTTTAGTCCTATAGTGGACAGTAGAATCTTTCCTAAGGGTATAGGTAGGCACTAATCTACGGAAAGTATTGTGGTTTCTTGGAAGCAATCTACAAATAAAACACTACATTGTGTCTTTATGGTAAGTGCATGTCTTCGTCATCAGTTTTGGTAAGGTCATGTCGTTGTCAGTATTTGTAAGGTCATTCATGTCTTGGTCAGTTTATAAGTGCATGTCTTCGTAATCCAGTTTTTGATATATTCATGTCTTGGTCATTTTTTGGTAAGGGAATGTCTTCGTCATTTTAGTAAGTAAGTATCTGGCATGTTGTCTTATCGAAGTTCTTTCCAATGTCCATTCTCTTCGTGGTCATGATTTCACTTTATATTGCCCATATCTTCAGTTCTCATTATGTTTCGCCAGCTGTCACCATCATCACCCACATAAATTAATTAGCTTCAGTGTGGCAAATTGTCAGTGAAATCTATGCTTCTAGGGTGTCACGAAATAAGTTCAAATCAGCTGTCTTCATACGAGGAATTTCCATAGTACGGGAGTATGTCATTAGGGAGAAGCCGGTTCATTTGCATAACTTAGATGGTTTGAGAACTGGAAGTTTCTCGAAGAGAAAGGTCGAAACGGACACTAGTTTTATCTCGTGAGAGAATTAGACGTGGTCACTAGTCAGGAGAAAAGTGTGATTCTCACTTAGAGTGAGTAAGACATGTAACATGACTTTTCCGGGTTGGAGAGTTTACTTCGCAGTCGGAACAAGGGATCTGATCATCACTTCGTCTCGAGTTCTCGACCAGAGCACAGCTCTCGAATTCGGCCAATATTGTCCATCATGCGGCTAGGGAGCCACAGACAGTAATGACAGCCGATTTGGTGTTAGTTCATGGTTTTCAAGTAATACCTCTTTACATACTTACATTGTGTAATAGAGCAGAACATTGCGTTTGTAAGGCATCTCATTAGTTATGCGAATACGTAATGAGTTGGCGATCGATAATTAACAGCCGCGTAGCTGTCGCTCGTTCGGGCTTACATTTGTGTTTTCCATTCGAGAATTGTAACAGATTAGTTTACACAATTGCTGACTTGAAAGTCCATTAGTATAGCAAATTACAGTGGAGCTACAAATATATTACAAGTTGTAAGATCTTGTATTTATTAGTGAAGTTACAATTGTGGTAAAATAGTATTATTACATGTTGAACCCAAGCTAGCTTAGTTAAGTATGTACTGTTACTGTGCTTAGTAATTCTGTGGTTAGGCTGTAGGAGGAATTCAGACAATGCCCTTGCAAGAACAAGTGTGATTCGTCGATCAAATAGAACATGTAGTTCTAAGGCGTTAGGATTTGATGCAGCTATTTTGTGATTGATAAATAGTGATGGTGTCATTCCTTGGAAGTGCTTAGATGCTGTAAGTAGTGATGATGTGCTTTGATGATGATGATGATGATGATGATGATGATGATGATGATGATGATGATGATGATGATGATGATGATATATATATATATATATATATATATATATATATATATATATATATATATATATATATATATATATATATATATATATATATATACTTTGTAGCATATAAATTGTACTGAAGTGCGTTATATAACTGACTGACTTGTCGACATTTGAAGTGGTCCGACGCGTGATACCTGGGCGCTATCGTCGCGTTTGTTGGGAAACCGGACGAGAATCTAATCTACACTGCCTTATGACATTTTCTTGATGATCATAAGTACGTGAGTGCTTGTGTGACTGATGGAAGAGAAGGCGTATGGCTGATGAATGAGACTCGGAGATGTGCGGGATATGGGATGCAAGTCATCTATAATATGTATATAACTGGTACATCAGGCCAGTTGTGATGTTCGGTCACTACCCAAGGCTAATCTGCTTGGGAGACCAGAACAGGACAGTACCCATTGATTATGTGGGGCGGAAAACATGTTTAGATAAAGAACTTCATCCCTCTAGGACCAGAGGTGAATTAAGAAGGATTTCGCTATTATGGGGGAAGGTATCCCACTAGCGAAATGGATAGTTATGACATTGATTATGTATATTGTTTAGTAATTGATTTGGTGTTAATTACTTGATAAACAATACGTCTATGTCCAATGACGAGAAGTAGTCTAAGGACCAGCTCTTCCCGAGGTTTAGTTTTCTATTAATGTAAATAGAAACTGTACAGTTCTTCACACAACCACCGAAGACAAGAGTCAGGTAGGAATAAGAGAGTGCAGTAAGATCAGACTCGAAATTTTCGGAACCTAATTCTTCCGACGGGCTGATTCGGGTGCCATTCTACATCGGATGTCTATACATGCTTCCACTATATATATATATATATATATATATATATATATATATATATATATATATATATATATATATATATATATATATATATATATATATATATATATATATATATATATATATATATCAGATGTTTTTCAGCTTGTCTGCTCATTGTCCACGCTTCACATCCATACACAAGTACAAGTTCTAGGTAGCATCTGAACACTACTTTTCTCGTTGCAATTGATATCTTTTTATTGGTCGGTATGTTTTTCATCTTGTAAAAGGGTACCTTCGCGATGGCAATTCTTGTTCTAATCTCTTCAAGGCATTTCCCATCAGATGGTATTACTGTTCCGAGACAGTTGTACCTATTCACTTGTTTAAGAATATTTCCATTTACTTGTACATTACATTGTGATATTTCTTTCCTCCAAGTGACGACCATAAACTGTGTCTTCTTACAATTTAATTCTAACCCTATTTGTTCATTGTAGGCAACAATCGCATCTAATAAATGTTGCAGATCCTGCTCATTGTCTGCAATCAACACTGTACCAGGGCATATCTAATTTTATTGATGTTACGTTTACCAATGGTGATGTTTGAAGGAAAAAAAATGTTCATCGTATAGGGATAAAACGATTTGGAGACATTTGGGTGATATTGACCTACATCATTATCAATCTTTATGGCAGCTTCTTGAAACAAAAATAATCAAACGCAGAGGTTCTAGAAAAACTGGGAATGAAGAGAGAGTTGATGAAAGAAATAAAGAGGAGGCAAGTGAAATATTTCGGCCACCGTAAAAGACATGATACTCTTATAAAAACCATACTGGAGGGCAAGGCTGAGGGCAAGCAAGCAAGAGATAGGCAACGATACAAGTGGGAAGATATCATAAAGAGATGGACGAAAATCAATCTGGCAGAATGTACAGTCAAGGCGAGAGACAGTGTTGGAGATCCATTGCAGCCAACCTTATTTGTGGAGACGGCACCTGATTGATTGATTGTTGTTACAAATATATGTTTTATTTTTTTTTACAGACACAATCAAAACATCTTAACCCAGGTTAAGGTGGGTGATTTGCTGGAGTTTCCGCGAAAGCTGTGGTACTCACACTGGGCAGTGTATATTGGTGAGAATGAGGTTTACACTACATTAATGTGTCGTCCCTTGCGTCTTTCCTGGGAAATAAAGGCGCTAGTGTAATAGAGATTCATCATCATCCAGTTCCTTGCCCTAAAGCGTGGGCTGTCGCGTTTAGCAAACTTACACGATCACTAGAGTCGTGGATCAGCTGTGTTCCTGTCTCGACCATGACATGCCATTTACTTCTCGGCCTTTCCCTTGTTCTTTTCCCTTCAGTTTTGCCATTTGTCACCAAGTTCTCTAGTTTATGATTTCTCATAACGTGTCAAAAAATGTTGACTGTCTGCGAATTATTTCTCTAATCAGTTGATGGTTTTCATTTGCTTCTTGTAAGACTTGTTCATTGGTGGGTTTTTTTCGTCCATGCATGTTCCACAGAAACCACATTTCCATCGTCATTAGATGTATATCAGCTTGTCTGCTCATTGTCCACGTCTGACATCCATACAAAGGTATAGGTTTTATATTGGGATTCAAGATTATTTTTCAGGTGCAATAGATATTTTTTTTATAGTCAGTATGTTTTCAATCTTGAAATATACTATCTTTCGCCATAGCGATTCTTGTTTTAATCTCTTCAAGGTAGCTCCCATCAGATGTTATGAATATACCGAGATAGTTGTACCGATTCACTTGTTTAATAATAATCTATTTTATCCTTATATTATATTGTGCTTTTTTTTTTCTAAGAGACGATCATAATCTGTGTCTTCTTACAATTTAATTCTAACCCTAGTTGGTCACTGATTACATCCCCCATTGAGCGCCGACTGGTCTAAAATCATGGAGCTACTATCATATGTGCATGTATTTTGCGGGACACACATGTATGAGAGACAACTAGCGAGCAGATTGGTTGACAGATATGGCAGTGATCAAGGGAGCAAGGGCAATGGATGGGCGAGATATTATCATTTCCAAGAGACTCCGGACGAACAGATGACTTTAAGGACACTAGAGGATCTGCTTCCTTGTCCAGAGCGAGCGAGATGGGAGTGAGGCTAGGAGCAGCCTGACACAAAGGTGTTGTCAGGGAAACAAGGTATTTGATAACCCAAAACAGAACGGATGTCATCAATCGATATACTCCGGCGGAGTTGTTAAGGAGGGGATCAGAGCACCCATGGACGTGTCCGGGAGGTGTTGATGACAATCCTCACTAATCACTTAAGGTTGTCTGAAATATGTAAATGTGCACTAGGAAAAGGTGCACATATGTTCTGCCGAGACTGAAAATAGAGTGAGGGGGAGACGAGAGATAGGACGACACAGAGAGAGAGAGAGAGAGAGAGAGAGAGAGAGAGAGAGAGAGAGAGAGAGAGAGAGAGACAGACAGACAGACAGACAGACAGACAGAGGGAGAGAGAGAGAGATAGTCCCAAGGTATAGATGCAGGACAGTCAAATCTGTCGGGGCAGAAATGCCTGATGAAGTGTGATCCACTGGAACACTGTCGTTCAAGGTCCTGTGCTTTACTCTAACACTGTACTAACCTCATGATATAGACAGATAAAGAGAACGAGAGATATAATAAGAGAGACAGGACAATAGAGGAAAGGATAAGGAGATTAAGAGAATAGTAGAGACAGCAAGGAAGAGACAAAGAGTGTGGAAGAGAAAGAAAGAGAGGGATAAATAGAAAGGCAAGTGAAGAAAGAGGGGGGAGAAGAACAGACAGACAGATAGACAGACAGAAATGGAGAGAGATAGGAAGAGACTGAAAGATAGTGAAGGGGAGAGATGAAAGAGATAGCGCCTTGCAGACAGTCTCATGAATGTCAAAATAGGGAGGTGGAGCAGAAGGAACATAAGGGGAGCAGAAATGAATATTGAAGTGTGGTCCACTGTGACACAGACCTGTATTCTCTTGTACTCTATTTTAACACTGCAATAACCTCATTTTATTGTCCATATACTCACGTTTACAGATGATCGGATTGTGATGCACATGGCCGGACAGCATGGGGACGACAAAACGTCTAAAAAGTATGTAGCGGTGAGACTAGACCTTTTCGAGAATGCGGCGAAAAACAGCAAGGCAAAAATCAACAACAGCAGGGATAAATATGCAAACAAGTGAATTCGTTTTTATTTTTTTATTTTTTTTTTTGGACATATTTTTAACAAAGCAGAATATAAATGAACAAATTAGAAGAACTTGGAAGCAAAATAGATGTTTCCTAAGACGAATGTTGCGAATTCCTTGGACTGCCAGAATAACTAACAACGATTGCCTGAAGTATGCTAATGAAACTAGAACATTATATACAACAATAAGAAAGAGGCAAACAGCTTTCTTTGGTCATAACATCGAGGGGAAGAGAGGCAGACCAAAAGAAATTATGCTGGATGGTTTGAGACGGTGGTATGGAGGAATATCATCAGCAGAGTTGATCCAGAACACCAAAGACCGAGATCTGTAAAGAGACATGAACGCCTACGCCAACTGGCAGGGCACTTGATGATGATGATACCTAGCGGCAAATGTTATTGTTAAGATCAAGAAAAAAAAGCAATTTTTTTTTGCATATCTCTTATAGGACGTTACAGTCAACATCAGCATTTTTCAGTTGCTGTTGATGTACTAGGCAAGATTACGCAAAACAATCAGATTGTACAGTGAAACCCATCAAGTGTCACACAAACTAGTGGAACACGTAAACAGGCAGAGTGCAGAATGTGGCTTAAATATTAACTACTAACATACAAAAACTATGATAATTAGCAGTGGACAGGAGAGGTCCTCAATGAACATCACAGTAAATGGGGAGACACTAGAACAAGTAGCAAGTTTCTTCGATCGTTAACATGTAATAACAGATGGCATATGAGGCTACAAAATCAAGCATGAGAATGAAGGGTCATAGCGGCATTCCGTTGGATAGAGGAGACCACTGGAACACACACTGTATTCATCACAGACTCAAGGAGTATGCTTAGTAAGGTGGAGAAAGAAATGTTTCGTGTGGAATGGCTCACCTCGCTTCAGAGGTCACAGATTGTGAGAATTGTAAGGATTTTTTGCACTGGCCATGCGGGAGTGCGGGTGAATGAACAGGCTGATAAGCTGGCAGGGAACGCACCTCTTTGGTAGTAGATTACCTATGGAAAAAGGAAGGTGGTCGTGCGCCCGTGGGACCAGGTGGAGAAGGAGGGGTAACAGACTGAGATCCCGTATGTGGAAAGGATGAGATTGTCGGGGATTGGCAGGGATTCTGACAGAATCTCAAACCTGAGAGGATAAACCAGGAAAACTTTCAATCAGATAGCTGTGGGAACGATAGATCGCTGGCTGTTGAATGAGGGGACGGTGCGCGTATGGGAATTTCCTGAGTGCAATGATGTCAGTTCTCAGTTGACCTCAACAACTCAACATAACAGATGATGGCAGAAATGAAACAGAAATATGTTTAAAAAAGAAAAAAGAATAGGGGTGGCCAACAATGTTTTCAACAGCATGAAATCAGAGAGATTAACAAAGTATTAAAAATGAGAATTGTCAAATGTTATGTATCCATCCATCCTTCCATCCATCCATCCATCCATCATGTGCCATGCCGATACGCGTGGGCGGTCATGTTTTGCCATCTCACTCGATCACGAAAGTCGTGGATCAGCTCCGTGTTTCTGTCTCGACCATGCCACGTGACCAAGCCATCCATGAATTTACTTCTTGGTCTTCCCCTTGGTCTCTTCCCTTCGATCTTGCCAGTTGTCATCAAGTTCTCCAATTCATTTCTTCTCATAACGCGCCCAAAGAATTTTGACTGTCTACGTCTAATGTCTCTAATCAGTTTACGATCTTCATTCGTTTCTTGAAGGACTTGTTCATTAGTTTTTCTGTCTGTCCATGGCAATCGTTTGCATTTTCCTCAGAAACCACATTTCCACAGCCATCAGATGTTTTTTCAGCTTGTCTGCCCTTTGTCCACGCTTCACATCCATAGAAATGTACAGGTTCTATGTAGCACTTCAACGCTCTTTTTCTCGTTTCAGTTGATATCATTTTATTGGCCAGTATGGTTTTCATCTTGCAAAAGGCTACCTTCGCAATGGCAATTCTTTTTCTAATCTCTTCAGGGGATCTCCCATCAGATGTTATATATATATATTCAACACTACTATATAAAGCGGAAGCCTGGGCATTGAACAAGCATCTAGAATGTCGAATGAGAGGGCGGCCCCGGAAATGTGGATATACAGAAGAATATGTCGTATTCCATGGAAACAAAAACAATCTTGACAAACTGGGAATGAAAAGAGAGTTGATGAAAGAAATAAAAAAGGGGCAAGTGAAATATTTCGGTCACGTTAAAAGACATAACACTCCTATAAAAACCATACTGAAGGGTAAGGTTTAAGGCAAGCGAGCAAGAGGTAGACAATAGGATACAAATGGGAAGATAAGATCAAGAGATGGACGAACATCAGGCTGATAAAATGTACAGTCAGGGCGAGAGACAGTGTGTAACCCACCTTCATTGTGGAGACGGCACCTGATTAATTGATGCTCAACTTCGTGTTGATCGACCCCTGCCTTCCATCACTGTTCTCTCCCAACCATTATTACAATTTCCAAGACATGATGGCGTTTATGAACCAGTTTTCTTACATATTCAGACCTTGATAAATATCGAATGGTTGTTTATTTTTGGCTCTCGATATTAAGAGTATAAGAGTTTGTCGGCGACATCAATTGCAACGAGAAAAAGAGTGTTGAAATGCTACATGGAACCTGTACCTTTGTATGGATGTAATCCGTTATACTGTTGTATGGAAGCGAAATATGGACAATGAACAGACAAGCTGAAAAACACCTCGTGGCAGTGGAAATGTGGTTTCTGATGACAATGCAAATAATACCACGGACAGACAGAGAAATAAATGAACAAGACCTACAAGAAGTTACAGGTAGTTGCATATCATTTACGGGACATTGCAGTCAACACCAGCATGTTTTGACTGTTTGTTATTTCTTGGCAAGTTTACCTTCAGTAGTTTGACATTGCTTTCTGAACGACCGAAACTCATACCATTGCATGAAAACCAACTCAATGCGGTCTGCTTCCAAATGGCCCGCAGCTGTGTTTCGAACGCGGTATGCAGGAGTACGAATTGTGTCCGTAACCCCTTCGCCACAGCGCCTACAAGACACAAACGAAAAATTAGACGTAGACAGTCACGATTTTTTGGGCATATTATGAGAAGAAATAAACGAGACAATTCGCAACATTTGTTCCGGGAACCACATCTCTGTTGCTTCCAAGTTCTTCCTAATTTGTTCATTTACATTCCAAGATTCACTGCCATACAGCATTTCTGCACTCTTTTTCTTACATTCAATGATAGTGACTTATTGCATTTTTCGTTTTCTGAAATGCAGCTGTTACTTGCCATATTCTGTTCTTAATCTCTGTTGTACATCTTCCATCTGATGTTATAAATGACCTAGGTATTTTAAAGTATCAACTTGGTTAGGGATGTTTTCCTCTATTTCCATTTCACATTTTGGTGTCACCTTTTTTCTGTAATATCACCATTGTTACTATTTACTTTGATATTCAAGGCGAGTCCTGCCTTTACACTCTCTGTTACTACAAAGTCCAACAATTGTTGTAGAACTTTTGCATTGTCCACCACCAATATTGTGTCATCTGCACAGCGAAGATTGTTTATACTATAACTTCTGATTAGTATTCCTGGCTTCTCTTTGATCTCTCTCGTTTTTTCTTCGCTATAGAGAGAGAAGAGATCCGGTGTCGTACTCCTAGCTTTATTTGTTCACAATTGTCCTCTTTATTTCCCATTTTAATTTATATCTCCCATCAATTTTGATGCCGGTCTCCGTGCTATGGACTAGCGGTTACTCTGTAGATCTTTATCTTGATAGATTTCTAGATTCTGAAGTCCGTCCTGGATGTTCCTACTGAAGCAGTACTTCATCACCAACGTTGTCATGTTCTTCAAAAATGGCCTTTGCTGGCTATGGCACTAATAAGTGCAGCAGTCAACATTTAGTTGTTAGGTCCAGATGATATGTATAGGACAGTTTGTCCTATATCACGTACTACAGGCTGATTACCCAGGATCCTGTTTGGTGATACTTCCAAAATCCGCCACTTGCTTCTTTCTAGAACTGGAAATGACAAAGAATACAACCCACGCATTACTCCACTGTGTTTTGTTAACATGTTTACAACACAATTACAAACAAAGAAAGGGGAAGGCGATCGGAGAGTCTTTCCAGTTTGTCCATTGTCCCTCATCGCTTGTTGTTGAGCTATTCTAGCTCTTAGTGTGAATAAGGTATCTCCTCACTCAATATTCTATTCTAATGTTGTTACTGGGTCTTCCTGATGAATCTGAGTCATCCTAACCTTTCAATCCATCTTGATATTATATCTGTCCTACTATGACTAGACTCTCTGAGACAGGCCTTTTTCCCAGAATTCCTCGTCTTCTTTCATTAGGTGTAATCCGTATTAGGCACAGGCCATCAATCATACCATTCACATTATCTTCTTGTGTACTGACATACACAAGGTTTCGTAACTAACAAACATGTACATTCCTCATATATGAATAAGAATAAGAATCATATTAATCATGCAGGAGCCAATGTTTTGGATTTCCTCATTCGTCAATCCATATGACCAGAATAGATATTCTTCTTTCCACTTAACTATAGGGAATAGATATTCTTCTTCTTCTTCTTCCCATCTTCCTATGGAAGCATGAGGTTAGTGAACGCTGTGATATAACACACCAACTGCTGCTTGTGTAAGAAATATCCTGATTTAGGGAATACTTCTGCACATGGTGTAATTCTGATTGTTGTTGGCAATGTCTGCACCTAAATCTTCGCCCACGCGCCTACCACATTGATGTAATGCGGGCTGAAGTCAAGTCCTTCCAGAACAGTCAATTAAATCATGCGTTTTCTTTCTTTATTCTTGATATTATACTCATCAAACATGGCATTTCCCTAGCAATATTTTATGAAATGATTACATGTCTATCACACATATTGTGTGGTTACTAATATGTTAACAAGAAGATTGTACCAAAATTTGGCACGATAGCTCCAGTTACAGATTAGCAGTTAGCAAAACGATTTCTCCAACATGAACTGGTTCGTAAGATGCGTTATCAATATTGCTTCCGCATGGAGAGAAAGTTTCATGAAATGTCCTTAAGAGTGAATCTACACTACATAGGATATTTACAGATTTATAGGCATTGATCGTGATATGTTTCACAATGCATAGAATTTATGTAAACATAGGAATTTGAAACTGTATAGAATAGGTAGATGACAGCGTGTCATAATGGCTGCTTTAGTATAAAACAATCAGGCTCTCATTTACAAGAATCATTGATTTATCATCTTAACAATTCTTATATTACACAATGGTATATGTACCTTATCAAAACATATGAATACATATGTATAATGTATATTCAACATACCAAATGCTCCAGAGAGTGAAATATTTTAGGGCTAAACTGCCCTCCCCTGCAGGGGAGGCTTAACGTGTGTGTCATGTGTGTTCGCTGACCAAAATGGCTACTAATCCCTTTGTTATAAAATCAAGCGCCGGTCTGGCGAGGTGCTTGCACAATCACCACGCCCAGATTTTAAACTAAGGCCAAATAAATGATGAATCACACAGGTCAATTTAGCCTCATTTTTCTCATATAACGTATGGTACTTAACAAGTAACTATAAGGGATTTGAATTCTTAAGCATCAATAATAGGAGGTTGATAGAGACGCTTTAATATACTACAAGTACACAAACAACAAACATGCACCAATATAACTACATGGAAAACTCTACATTATATATATATATATATATATATATATATATATATATATATATATATATATATATATATATATATATAAAGTTACTCATTTGTTTCCTTGTTGTGCACTGGACACGAATGTGTCCGAGTGCATATTTTAACAAATATATGGTTCTATATAGCACTTCAAAACTATTTATGATGTTCTAGGCTTCTAACTTGTGTTCTTAATATCCAGAATCCCACCTGCCAAAGAAATTGTTAACAGAGGACATGTAAAAATAGGTTACCGGGGATACAATCTCTTCTCATATAACTGTGAACATTTTGCGACCGATTGTCGGTACGGTGAAGCTACGAGTAGCCAGGTGAGTCAACTGTATGTCCTTAAGTCCATCCGTCCGTCCGTCCATGGATTCATCAATGCGCATATTTGCCAATTTTTGTGTGTGGTCTATCCGCCTGTCTAAATTATGTCACCGAATGTATCAGTCTTTCTGTCTCCCTATCTGTTTCTGTAAATTCATTCGATCGTCTGTTTCTGACTTTTTCTGCCTTTCTATCTCGCTGCCCGCATTTCTGTGTAGCCGCCTGCCTGTTTGTCTATAAATTATAGGGTAATTCCATCCGTCTGTCTAACTGAATATTTCTGCCTATAAATTATAGGGTCACTTCATCCGTCTGTCTATCTGAATGTTTCTGTCTGTTTGTCTGTATGCATGCGTGTTTGTCTGTATGCGTTTCTGCCAACCCGTCTGTCTGTTTTTCAATCAATCTGCCTATGCATTTTTCTGTCTGTCATTCTGTCTGCCTGCCTGTTTGTCGATGAATATGTCTATCTATCCGTTCGTCTGTTTGCGTCACAGATTTAGTGCCAAAGAAAAAGTAGGTTTGGACCGAACAAAAATGGATGTCGGAAAATTGGTAGCAGACATGTTATTTTATGTATCAAATTAAGGGTGGTTGTTTAGGAACACTTATCTAATGATATTTTAATTGAGACAGCATTTTGCAATGACGACATTTTGGCGATATATAAGTCCACAGCAGATACGGGCAGTCGATTAAGACGACTATTCACCAAATGGCACTTAATCATTAAATTTACTTGTAATTAAACTGACGGGTGTGTGTCTGTTGTGACTCTGTCTTAACGTGGTCATTGACGGCATCAGTCTGTGAAATAAGTGCGTGGCATCCCATAATAGTAGGAATGAAATGGCATGACATACTTATCAAAGTGGAATTCTTTGAGAGTGCTCGACAAAGAGTTATCTAGGAGAGAACTAGACAAATACCAATCAAACAATACGTGAGGAAAATACACTGGCGCTGGATAGGACTTACACAGAGAAACTACGAGAACTGAATAACTAGACACGCATTAGTCGGGAACCCAGAGAGCCATACATCTTAATTTATCATATACGTTCTTCCATCTTACGTTTATCCTATACTTTCATCCATCTGAAATGTATCCTATATTTCTTCCATCTTAAATTTGTTCTATACTTTCTTTCATCTTACATATATCCTTTACTTATTCCAGTTTACATATATTCTATATTTTCTTCCATTGTACATGCATTCTATATTTCCTTCCATCTGATACCAATTATATGTTTCCATCCATCTTACATTTATTCTATACTTTCATCATCTTACATTTATCCTCTACTTCTTTAATCTTACATTTATTCTATATTTCATTCCTTCTTACATCTATTCTACACTTATATCCATCCTACATTTATCCTATACTTCTACCATCTTACTGAAATGGAGTAAATAGAGTTCCAGTCACTGATGTGGATGTTGTTAAGTCGCTGATAATGATGAAGGACATTCACACTCTTTGCAAGTAATATCAGGACGTCAGTTGTTTCTATTCTTATTAAATTGTTAACACTGTTGCACATGATCACACAAACAAACTATCACTAGACTAATTCACATTAATGCTAGAACTATCACAACTAACATCTCGGCGGCAATATATAGTTTTCCATTGCGAAACTCATAGTTCAGAGCCATGCTTCTGGTACCATGATCTCCCCTAGAGTGACGTCATTTGTAACCGTTCTTTTACTGTTCTGTTCATTTAGAGTGCGCACTTCTGTGTGTCAATTCATTATTCATTATTCTCGGTGACAATTATTCAGTTTGTTTTGTCTGAACTCGTATGTTTCTCTTATCACCATGGTCTCCCTTCAATAGATCTATCATAGCTCTTTTCGAGACATGGCATTACATCCTCTCCACTTTTCAAAATGTTGAAAACATTTTGTCAGTCTATTCGGTTTCTTACACCTTGACATGGAACAAAACATGGTACCATCTGGTCTTCTTACGTAGTCAATACTCTGGAATGATCTGTAGCATATCAACTGTTTCAGAAATACATCACAAAACTAACCCAAAAAAACCTATTTATATCGGGCACGTCCTTTAGAGTCACTATGACGTGTAGCCACGGCCTGGGAGGGCTGAGGTCTAATCTTGCTATGGACTTCAGAACGTTACCTGGGCGTCCCCATGCAGTCCCTCAACCATGCTTTAGACTGCTACGAAATCGCTATGAGTGCAATTGATATATGTAGGGACTTTTATTTTGATATCCTCCATACACGTTCTAACATTACACGAGTTTCAAAACGTCTCCTGAGCGTCCCCATGCTGTTTCCTAATCGCTATGGGTGCAATGGATATCTAACCAGTATATCCCTCATACACGTTCTACAGTCTCGTTCCACATGGGCTTCTTGACCTCACTAAGTCAAGGTACGTGTGTTTTCTGATAGTGTATTGCTCTCACAATCATTTAGGCATACTGGTATGTGATGTGCCTAATTGTCTTATAATTGACTATCATTACCGTTCAATCAATAGTAGTCCATTTTTATTACCCTATGACTGCTTCATGATTCTCTGTTTTATGGGGTATGTCACATAATGAATTTTCCAAACTTTCCTGGTTCCACCGGTGATTGTTCACGGGTTGTTTAGATCTTTCTATTGCTTATATTTATTCTATTTTACCATTATGTTTGTCATATATCTTAACGTCTGCCATAAATTATTATAATGTCTACCCGCTCGTGCCTAATATATACATTCACTATATTATTAATTTCCTTATATTCCAGATTCTTTCTATCCCTTCATCTACTTGATCATGTGTACCAATATGACTAAAACTTCTTTACGTGCAATACAACTCAACACTGTCACATGAATATCTTTCCAGGCCTATGCCTAATAAGTTTATATGTCTATATTCTAGTAGCTGTTTTATATAGTTATTTGCACCTTATATAATTTTTTTCATATTGTAGTAATATTAAAATACGTCTAGTCTTTAATATGTGTTTTAGATGCACGCAATACAGAGGCATTTCCCTTTTGAGTCATAATGGGAAAATAGTTTGCAAACGTCTTGAAAACAGATTACGAACTAGTATAGAACATCACCTAAGCGAAACACAAATTGGATTTAGGAAAATCAAAGAATGCATAGATGCCATTTTTGCTCTTACGCAAATTATAGAAAAATCAATCCAAGTCAATGACACACTCTATTTAGCCTTTTGTCGACCAAGAAAAATGCATCTGATAGGGTAGATATAAACAAGCTGTAGGGAATCCTTAAACAATATGGAGTGAATAAACATCTAACAAACCTATGTAGAAGCTTATACAACAACAGTGAATGCATAGAGCGAGCAACTGGAGGGCACTGAGAACACTTCACCTTAAGATCTGAAGTACGACAAGGTTGTGTCCTGTCCTCTCTCTTGTCCATAACATATAGACAACATATGTAAAGAAACCAGGCAAACAGAGACCAGCAAGAACATCCGCAGTGACGAGAACACCGAAGAAGAACCATCTGTAAATTACACCATTAGAGAACTCATGTTTGCGGATGACCAAGAACTAATAGCAAAATCAGAAAATCATTATAAAATCACATGGATAGTTTAAATTAAATGTGTAGGGACCATAACATGAAAATTAGCATATGTAAAATAAGGGTAATGACTATAACTAAAGAAGAAAAACAACAACAATTCACCTAAACGAACATCCCTTGAAACGTGTAAAGAGTTTCAAGTACCTAGGAAGTATAATATCTGTTATCTGCAGTTATATTTTTAAATATTTATATATGACGTAGCATGATGATGTAAGATGATCACCTGCTGATTACACGTGTGAACACCATGGAATTCCTTTATTTGTCATGATGAGTGATGTAAGTTATTATATTATTTAGCATTGTTCAGATGATGTTGGTAATGTGTATTCGACAACTTGTTCTAGTATCTTGATTCTATTCTCATAGTACATTTCGTCGACAGTATCTCTACTGCATGTTTTCATTCAACTTGACAACCTCATTTGTTTCCAATCTGTCATTGGTAAATGAACTGTTGCCCATGGTTGGCCCAGAATCTGGGGCAGATTGTCTCCTAGTTAGATAACAGGTTGACAAATGTTCCAATGCTGACACTTGCGGAGGTGGCGGCATTGACGGATGAATCTGACATCCGTACAGAGGAGGGCTCAAAGCGTTGTATCCTCTCATCCGTTCAGACGACAGAGTGACTTTGCTCGAAGAGTCACAGCCTATCTTGAACACGTTGATCGGAATCTCTTCTGATTTTGACATATAGGAGAACGATCCGTACATCTTTATTTCGGTTCACATAATGGACATGGAGGAAAAGTGCTGCTGGGATGTATTCATCCCACCTATCAGGTTTTTCTTTTGCAAGTTTTCGGAGCATCGTCATCAACGTTCCGTTGAATCGCTCAACTTGTCCATTGGCTTAAGGGTGGTAACGGTAATTTTGGAACGGTAGGTCTTAGGGACTACCAACTGACCGTGTAGGTTGTCCCCCCTTCCGGCTCTCCGGTAGAGCAGCAGATTCTTCATGTAGTATTGCCGCCGTTTTGGTGAGTCAGCACTTTTCTGCAGCTTCTAGTAGCAAGGACGTAGAGTTGCATTCTCGCAACTCCCCAGGCAGAGGGTTAGAGACTATTGCGTCTGCATGATTGGTTCCCGTCTGGGAGCGAGTCTGAATGGCTCCCATGTGGATTGGCTCCCTGGGTATCCCCAGAAAGACATACTGGAAACCTAGGATGACGGGAAAGATGGGATCGGTCAATACAGCAGCCTTGAATGTGCCGGTGACATATCTGGACCGAATCTCCACTTGGTGATTGGCAGCTTCATGGCCACAGCACTCTTCATCGCAGACTGTATCTCTATGGTCTCCCCTGTGAGTTGTTCTGGGTGTACCAGATTGAAGGCAATGACTGCCACACCCTCCAGGCCAGTGTCATAAATACACTTAACTTGTTGGCCGTTAACTTCTATCAGTTCAACTACAGGTGACCTATCTTGGTCCGGAGTCTCCTACCCGGCCTCGGCCTTTTCGGTGGACTCCACTTTTGGTTCCACTAGGCAGGCCGCGTAGCGGGAGTCTTTCGACTTTGATCTGCAGTCTTTGGTATTGTGCGTATTCGACTTGCATTGTTTGTACCATCTTCCCTTCCAGAGTTTTTTTTTGGGGGGAAGACTGTGGTGGGTTCTGGCTCCCCTCCTTTGACTCCTCCGGACTCTTTTCAGTGGATGTTTCACTAGATTTTACCTTCCGTGATTGAGAGTTTTTAGTTTTCTTTTCGTCTGTCTTGTCCTGACTTTTGGGATTTTGGGGACGGGTTTCACTAGCCTCCCCATGAATCTCGACGAATCGTTCCAATAGCTTAGTCACGACGTCCATTCGTCCCCCTCCCCCCTCCCCCACCCTTGTTCTCCCAAGAAGGTCATAAGAGGTTTCGACATATGTTTACGCATCTGGTCTACTATCATGAGCTCTTCGAGACTCTCGTAGTCATGAGCGAACCCAAGTAAATCCATCCATTTATGGAGATAGGATTTCAGACGCAGAATGTAAGCGGCGAACACCTCACCCGGCTCTCGTTTCACGGATCGAAACTTCTTCCGGTATGTGTGCGACGTGAGTTCGAACCGTTTGAGTATCGCGGTCTTCAACTCGTCGTAGTTGTTCACGTGTTCGGGCGGCAAACGCGAGTAGACCTTGTACGCCGTTCCGCGCAATCACTGTGACACCGTAAGACACCATTTGTCCCTATCCAGACCCATTGCGACGGACATTGCTTCGAATTTCTGTAAGTACTGGTCTATCTTTTCTTTGTCTTCCTCATAAATAGCTAGAGGAAACTTGATGGCATGGTAACCATGTATACCCAATGTAGGTGAACCAGGGAGAGAGGAACCTCCCACTGCTCCCTCAGTTTCTCTGCCAGATTGTGTCTTGAGCTCGAGTTCCCGCATTCGGTACTCATGCTCTCTTCTCTAAGCTTCTTGTTAAGCTTTTAATCTCTTAGCAGCTTGCTCAGCTTCAAGTCTCTTAGCAGCCTGCTCAGCTTCACGTCTCTTAGCAGCCTGCTCAGCTTCAAGTTCCAATATTTTAGTGGCTTGCTCGGCCTCTATTCTTTTAGTCTCCAACTCCATCTTCTTTAACTCCAATTCGGTCTTCCGATATTCTCTTTCCGCCTGACGGAAATCTCTCTCCACACCCTGTATGTACTCTAATAGTGCAGGACCTGACAGGCACATTCCTTCACTTCTTGCCAGCAGTTCTGCCTTATCGAGTTTGGGAGTTGCCATAGCAAGTGCGGGTGAGAGTTGTGTAAGTGCAAAATCAACAATGCAACATATAAATTATCAATAAACAAATCTAATCTATACACACAACACAGCACGCCACAAGCTAAACTATCAGTGTCAAGAGTGGAAATAGGACCAAAGACCTACGCAGACTTATTTGGAGATATTAGGAATGATGTGTCCTATCAATAATTACAGGAGCTGAATCATTCCCATCCCGGACGAACGCCCCCAAATTAAATGTCACAGTTTCCCTGTGGAGAAGGGAACAGGCTATTACACTTATCTCTTATATATATATATATATATATATATATATATATATATATATATATATATATATATATATATATATATATATATATATATCCCGGCTTCGCCCAGCCCCTGGCGGGGAGCATCTCATTTAATTCATATTCGTCCCCTGCTCCCATTCCCCGGCTTCGTACAGCCCCTGGCGGGGAGCGTCTCATTTAATTCATTTTCAGTTCTTGCTCCCGTTCCCGTTCCCAAAAAAAGTCGACCCGGCTTCGCCCAGTCCCTGGTGGGGAGCGTCTCATTTAATTCATATAAGCTCCCGTTCCCGGAAATATGGCGAACAGTTTGGAAGAGAACAATCTTTATCCCAATAACTAAATATGGCAATCTGAAACTACTGAACGTAAACTTACCAAGATATCACGAAAACCCAGTAAATGCTGGGATGACTGTATAGATGTCGAAGAATAATAAAAAGATGAGTTCGAAAATGTTCACATATTTAAAATAGATGCATTGTTTTTATGAAAACTTTACAGATGCCTTAAGCATTTTATCATTATATATTATAACGCATATGCCTGTAAATAACTGTAGACAAACATTTTATAAAGCTTTGATAACAATGCAACAATTATATATAAAATATATAGCAATGCTACTAAACGTTATGTCCCTTGATATAACTTTTCTTAAGTTAAATCCCCTCGCTATATATAAATTATAATGTAAATTACAAAATTAATTTTTTTACGTAAATAGCTGTTTGTAAACTAACAAACTATGCCAGTTGGTT
The DNA here is from genome assembly GCA_014155875.1 of Cepaea nemoralis. NCBI lineage: Eukaryota > Metazoa > Mollusca > Gastropoda > Stylommatophora > Helicidae > Cepaea > Cepaea nemoralis. The sequence continues at coordinate 226,736 of JACEFZ010018580.1, forward strand.
GCACGGGAATGAAAAAACACGTGTAGGAAATTTCATCTCAATCGGATGGACCGTTCGCGAACGCATAAATAACATACAGACAGACAGGCATTGCATTTTATATATATAGATATCGGGATGACTTCAGATCTGGGACTGGGACAATTTCAGTCTACGACCCCACCAATCTTCGGATACCTATCTCTCTCACAACCAACCAAGGGACGTTACCCTTTCAAACATCATCCTGAACATATGATGCAACTCTGGTGTCAAAGAGCTGCATGTAGGAAATAGAGAAGAGATGAATAGAACAAAGGAATAGAGCTAAAACAGGATAGAGATCACATCCCTATATGTGAAATAGGGAATAGAAGGGACGGTAGCAGTGAGGAGAACTGTGAACAGTTCTCCGACTGGACACTCACGTGTAATAAAAGGGGACACGGCAGGACATGATCAGAAGTTACCCAGAATAAGAGTGGGGATACCAGTACCACGTGGAGTATCCCTTAATAGTGGTTACTCTAGAAGAGTGACATTTGACAAGCCACTAAACGCGTGCTAGAATACCATGCACGCAAACCTGCTGACGCACGAAGGGTCACCGACGCGTGGCTGGACACGCCAGGAAAGTCGGGCAGACGGGGACTTGACAGCGTAGAAGACGGATCGATAGTATTCGCCCAGAATACTTTGTTTGTTTACAGGACAGTAGCAATAGTGATAGACTTAGGCTTAGACTAGTGCAGTGATCTTACCATAGATGATGTTGTAACTGTAATATTGCCATGCTTTATGTGATCGATATAATTGTCAGCTCTCGGAGCTAGTATGCAACTAGTCCCGAATAAATTGATATCCTTTTGTACGACGTACGAGTTGTCAATCGTGTGGTGCAAAAGAAGAATCCATGTGTGCCTGTCAAAGTTAGGTTGTTGACAGGCAGGATTATAATTGGTGTCAGACGGTGGGGCTTGAACCACGTTCAAGCTACTATTATCAACCAGTAACCCACGTAAATTGTAAATTATATTGATCAAATTTAAGTATTTAAATTATGTGTGGTGTAAATTTATAACATGTTGATTCACCAAAACCACGAGTGCGCTGTTATCGATTTTTGAGGTCGTCAGATTGACCTATGAGAATGACGCACCGTGCTCAATTTGAAAGCTTCGTGTAAGAGCAGGGCGATCATTATTTGGTATATTTCTTGTTCATTATTTATTATTGACTCAATAAGAGTGCCCACAAGAAGTATGTTGGGATTATTTATCTTATATTGATTATTTTCATTATTTTGACGATTATTTTTCAAGACCTTATAATTTTTTCTCAAATTATTCAGCCAACATACCCACGAAATAAGATGTCAGTAGTACAGTTAGTACAGGGAAAAGTCAAGTAGTGTACAGATTACGATCAGGTAGAAGATAGCTCAGTCAGAAATAGCAGAAAGCGAAGACACGACGACAGAGACAGACATTTGACGATTCATTCATTCAAACATTTCATTCATATCATCCATATCAATCATATCACATTTGTGTGTTTCATTTCGTAAAAATTGAGTGATTTAAGTTATTCACTATCTTGTATTGTGTAACAAATGCAATGTATTAATTGTTGCTGCTCTACGCAACAGGAACATCGATCGTAGTAGCCGAGCCGATCTATTTTGTGTACGAGCTGATCTATCTTGTGTAGCGAGCGATCTACCTGGTGTACAAGAAAGAGGGGTGACATCTCAAGTAGACAAAGGGTCATAAGATCAGATGAGTATATTTACATATTTTGATAATCTCAATTAAGGAAAGCATCTTATTTTTTCAGAGCGAGACTGTAAATTGTAATACTTATTGATTATAAAACTGTGTGTAGAACCATTGTTGTACGAACGTGAATTTATACAATGTCAACACTAGGAGAATTTATCTAGGCGGGGAAAGATCTAAATTACAGCGGGGAGAAATTAGAGCTATGGGCAAATCAAAAATACAAAGAAGCGAAAGATGCTGAGAAAGATGAACGAGCACGTGAGAGACAACACCAAAAAGAAATGTCAGAATTAGAACAAGCCACCAAACAAAAACAGATAGAAGTAGAGCAAGCCACCAAACAAAAACAAATAGAATTAGAGCAAACCACTAAACAGAAAGAATTAGAACTAAAGGAAAAACAAATGGAATTAGACTCACATACACAGATAAAGATGAACGAAATGGAGGTTGATTCACATGTTTAGATAGCTACCACTAAGCAAAAGAGTCAGGAGGAGCAGAACAAATTTACGAAGTATAAAGGGATCGTGAAGCCCTACTGCAAAGAAGATTCCATCTCCGCCTGCACCGAAAATATCGAGTTCCAGCTTAAATTTCAGAAAATACCTTTGGAGGATTGGGCAATGATCTACATGAAAAATCTCTCTGGTGAGCCCTTAAAAGTAATTGAATCCATTCCAAAAGAGTTAAGAACTAACTACTAATATATTCATGATAGAATTATGCAGCATTTTCTACTCGATGCTCCTGGATATCAGATCCAGTATTCTCAGATTAAACCAAAGTCAAACGAAACGTTCATTGATTATGTATCTAATGTTCAAAGTGTCTTCAGTAAATGGCTTAAGGCAGCGAAAATAGGGAAAAGTTTTGAGAAGTTACAAGACTTAATGGTCATGGACAAAGTCATATCTACAGTTCCATCTCCCTTCGCTAAGTTCCGTCAACAAGCAGTCATTGAGTCACTAGAACAATTAGAGAAACGAGGTTCAGGCTTATTTCTCTTCAACAGAGACATTTTTAAAACATCCATAAATGAATCCGAAATTGCGGCTTTTGCCAACAACCAGCCCAGAAAATCTTTCAAGCAGACATCATACCAAAAGAAAGATAGGCAAAATCAAAAGCCACCTCTATGTATGTACTGTCATTTAAATCACCAACACGATTCTATGTGTGACAAAAACCCGTCATACCCTGCACATCTTGAAATGATGATTAAAAAGCAGGAGAGTAAGAGAAGTGCATACAAACGGGCAGTTAAATGTTTTTTGTTCTTCTTATGGCCATTATAGCAGTAGGTGTTTGGGGCGTCAAAGAATGAAAGCCAGCAATGCTGTACTGCTTGGCACATCGTCCGATAGTGGCAGTGAGACTGAGTGTGAGAATGAAAATGTGTTACCATTCAATGAGTGTGAGGATGTAGCTGTTGTTACAGATATTTTAAACTTTGAAAGATGTTATACTTGTCACCGGTTCCATGCGGACGGGAAACTCAAATGTGGACACATTGTACCATTCCTCTATTGAGAATGCGAACGCAGCTATAGCCTCCAGAGGCAATCTAATGTTCCACGATGCACTGGTCAATGATAAACCATGCCAATGTTTACTTGATAGTGGAAGTACTTTAATCGGGTTAAAGAGAGAACTAGTTAATCCAGAGGATTATACGGGCAATTTTGTGAAATGCCGTACCTTTTCGGGTAATATTGAGAAATACCCACTGGCAACAGCCCGTATAAACACCCCGTTCCTTTCCGGCACATTTACGTGCACGATTTTAAACAACCCGTGTACGGACCTAATTCTTGGCTGCCTCCCAGGGTTAAAACACTGCACTGCTGATGAAATATTAGCCTGGAAGAAAACTAACACGGCTAATGCAGTATCTAGGTCAGAGACACAGAGACATCAAAATGACCTGCAGGACGAGATGTTACAACTATTAACACCAAGCGGTACAATTGATAATACCACCCGACAAAATTTTATAGACGCGCAACGCGCCTATCCAACCATTGCACCTTATCTAACATTATTAGGTGAAAAGGCCAAAATAACTAAAAATGCCTCATGGTATTTCAAACTCCAAAATGGAATTCGCATGCTATATTATACCACCAATAACTATGACATTCAGCAGACGGTGCTACCTTTAAAACACCGACAAACTGTGCTAAAGATTGCACACGAGTCACTGTTTGCTGGACATCTGGCTTTTGACAAAACTAGAGCCAGAATTCTAGCGCGCTTTTACTGTCCAAACTTTTGTAATGATATCAAATCTTTTTGTCGTTCATGTACCTTTTGTCAACATTTAGTGAGAAATGGAAAGCATGTAACAGCGGAGGTCCAACCTTCAACATTGGCCTCTAGACCGTTTGAAAGTGTAGCGGTGGATATTGTTGGACCCCTAAATCAGGTGTCGAACAAAGGAAACCGATTCATATTAACTCTCGTGGACCTATGTTCAAGATGGGTTGAGGCGGTAGCCCTAAAATATATTACATCCAAAGATGTAGCTAATGTATTTTTGCACCTGTTTTCCCGATTCGGATTCCCTCGAAGCATTCTATCCGATCGTGGAACGCAGTTTATATCGGCTGCTACGCAAGCCCTTACAAAAATGCTAGGGATTAAGCAACATTTCACGACCGCTTACCACCCTGCAACGGACATATAGAAAAGATTAACGGGGATCTGAAACATATGCTGGCTAAGGTGACAGCAGAGAACCCATCTGATTGAGATACACTGTTACCAACAGTGCTGTTCGCCTATCGAGAAATTCCGCACTCAAGTACGGGTTTCTCTCCATTTGAGCTGGTTTATGGGGCTAACCCACGTGGACCCCTAAGTATTAACCATCAGTTAATTACTAATACATCAGATAGTCCTACCCCTCTAACACCTTACGAGATGGTAACAGAAACACGGGACAAAATTATGAAGGCGTGTGTAATAGCTAAATCATCTTTGAAGATAAAAGGACAGATCTACCGCCATTATGCCAACAAAGGTGCCAAAACCATACACCTCGAACCTGAACAAGAGGTGCTACTTCTATAACCAGATAAACGTAATTTATTGTTAACGTCATGGCAAGGGCCATTCAAAGTGGTACGAAAGATATCAGATGTCGACTATGAAATATCGATAAACCAAAAATTAAAGATATTTCATATCAATCATGCTGAAGCCTTACTTTTCACGACAAGAAGAACAGATGACAGACGAACAGAATGCATCTACACCAAGCAACCAGACGACAGACGCACATAACGCAACTACACTAGTTAGTGTGACAGAAGACGACGACATCGCAGACACACATAGTCAGCAAACAGAACACGCACTTAGTACCACCACAGTACTGAATCAGACAGAGGACGACGACATGGAACTACCAGTTCCGACAGTAGACACGACTACGACAATTGATAGCATACGAATAGAACCAAGACTCAAGACGACAGATGATAGCGTTAGTAACAGAATACAGGGACATTTTTTCTGACATTCCAGGTAGAACTGACAGAATCGAACACTCCATTATTCTGTCTGATAACACCCCTATAAAATGCCGATCTTATTCCATCCTGTTAAGTTACAGGGAAAAACTCGACAAGGAAATCCTTAGTCTTGAGTCGAGTGGAATAATCCAAAAATCGCAGTCAGAATATTCTTTTCCAATTGTACTTAGTGAAGAAAAAGGACTCAACCATTCGCCTCTGTGTCGATTATCGTAAGTTAAATAATGTTACCAAGGTAGACGCAGAGCCAATCCCATCATGCGAAGATCTTATTCTCAATATGTCAACTTCTAGGATATTTTCCAAACTCGACTTAACGAAGGGATATTGGCAGGTCCCGATGCACAACTATCTATTCATCTGACTGCATTCTCAACACCCTTAGGTCTCTATGAGTGGCGATTCCTTCCTTTTGGCCTTCGTAATGCTCCAGCCACTTTTGTTCGACTCACTAGAGATCTTCTTCATGGAGTGACGAATACGGAGACGTACATTGACGATATATGTATTCATACGGCAGACTGGACAACACATCTACAGAAACTGCGACACGTCTTCGATAGATTGAGACTTTTCGGTCTTACTGTAAAACCAACAAAAGTTGAGTTGGGGCTGGAAGAAATTGATTTCCTTGGCCATACCATCACGAGAGGCCAACTCAAAACAGACGATAAAATTGTTACCAAAATTTTAAATCTAACAATGCCAACGACCAAGAAGCAAGTTAGAAGCTTACTTGGTCTGGTAAATTATTACAACAAGTTTATACCTAATTTAGCTGAAATTACCAGCGTTTTTTCCAATGTATTGAAATCATCTGTAAAACTCAATGTAAAAGATGCAGATTTAATTGATGCATTATCAAAAATAAAGCAAATGTTTAGCGTTGTACCAATCTTACGCTTACCTAATCCAAGCCTTACGTATTTTCTCCGTACAGACGCAAGCGCTATTGCCATCGCCGGCGTACTAGGAAAGTTCTATGAGGGAATCTTCCACCCAATCGTTTATGTAAGCCGGAAAATCACACCTGCTGAGTCTAGGTATGGAGTCTCTGAATTAGAGGGCTTAAGAGTCATATATTGTGTTCGTAAACTTCATCGATTCTTAGCGGGTACTCATTTTGTCATCGAATCTGATAATTCCCCTCTGACAGTTATGCAAACTGGAGTCCACAACAATTACAGGATTTACAGGTGGTCTTTGATACTCCAGAACTACTCGTTCACTATTAAACATATAAAGGGGAAGATGAACTTGCTTGCAGACACACTCAGTCGACCTTCTCAGAATGAGATACCTGAGGTACCTGAGAGGAGCGATTCGACAGCACCTCATTCATTGACACTGTAAAAAATCTGTGCCGAGAATGTTAAATGATAGACACTCTGGTGCTCTTAAAAGTGTGAATCGCCTGAAAGTTACTAGCACGAACTGTGTCATTATAAGTAAGAAAGGACAGACACATTAGAAGATGTCTACGCCATCATCATATTCCATATGTAACCAGGAGTAGAACTGTATTCGAACGTTACCCAGGATGAGCGCGTATATATCAGACATTGTATATATTATTCTATCTCATCGAGATTCAACTGAGGACGCGACTTCAAGAACACACCTGGGAGTAATTAGTTTAGTTAATGCATAATTAGAATTATTTGTGATATGTATCATAACATGTTTTTATTACAGTTGCATTTAGGTTAATAACTTTCGTAGTTGTAATAGAATGTTCAAAACCATCCCGACATAATTTTGGGTTAATAGCAAACTATTAACATTTAGGAGTGAAACTTCATCTATACTCAGTTAAAATTTCATATAGATCAAACCATTAGATATTACTCTTAAACTTATTAAACACAACATTAATACATCATCATTTAAACACATTTTTCATATAGTTTAGTTAAATGAAGCATTATTTAAAATTGATACCTTCCTTTACAATTTATACCATCTTAGTTAGAAACACACATTATTGTAACTAACACACATCACCCCATTTTATTCATTTAGTTAGATTATTTCCCTTAGATTAGCTTACCTCAGCACACCAACTTAGATTAGAGTAATTATAGAAATCAGTACTCTCAGGATTGGTAGTAAACAATCCTCACAATCATGTATATTTTTGTACAGAAATGACCGGTGCAGAAATATGGCACAGTCATTTGGCTTAAAAGCTGGTGTAAACCGAGCCAACCATTTAATATATATAGAGTTGTCATTTATTTTCTTTTGTACAACAGTATTTTAATGACATAACACCTTTTTAAACCAGTGTGGTATGAAAGCGGGAATGAAAGAAGTGTAAAAGGGAATGAATGAAAGAAATATACAAAAGAGTGAAATATTTTGCGGATTGTTTGCCGCAGAGCGCAAGTTGTTGTAATTTGTCCGTGTCAATTTGTGTAACACAGTGTGTCGTTCGTTTTTATCCGTGTTGTTGCCATACTTACATGATAGAGATAGGAAACATATTTTGAGCCTCTTAAACCGGCCAAGTAGTCATAAATCAGCCTTACACACTCGTTTGTGACTACAGTAAACCGTTTTATGGCGCTCGAAAGACAACATACACGTAAATTATAGACATATACACATGTTGGTAATTTAAGCACACATTAATTAAATACAAACACGCAGCCAATCAGGAAAACTAACAGATAAATGTGCAAACATCATTACTTGCAAAGGGGCATAACTACTCTCAACAGGGGAAACTATAAACTTTGAAACCCTAGTGTAACACTGAAAGATTTCTTCACGAGCGGAAGCTAGATAGGTGAACATTAGCACACAAAGCATGTATACAAGTTGGAGTATATATTATATGGGAGCATGAATATTATTCATGTATTGTACCCTTAATAGGGGCAATTTGTTTGGGTCGTCAGTAAATTGACGATTTGAGGGGTAGGTCTTATAAGACAACGGCTCCGGTTCACGCAACTCTCAACAAGTATAATGTTAGATGAGCAAGGGCTCTAGCCAACTGTACTAGTGTGGTGTGATAATCAATAGCCAAGTGAAGTGATACAACAGTGTGATCATGGAAAGTAGAGGTCTTGTGCTATACCCAGAACAGAGTTAACAAGCTCATGCAGCCTTTGACAAAATTAGACAGACCTATTTTTGTTAGATATCAATTTGTGTTACACCCATAAGCTAAATGCTTGTAACACAACACAGAGGGAGGGAGACCCTGTCAAAGTGCTGCAAGTAGGCAAATAGAGAAGAGATGAATAGAACAAAGGAATATAGCTAAGACAGATCAGAGATCACATCCCTATATAGGAAATAGGGAATAGAAGGGACAATAGCAGTGAGGAGAACTGTGAACAGTTCTCCGACTGGACACACACGTTTCCTAAAAGGGGACACGGTAGGACATGATCAGGAGTTACCCAGAATAGAGTGGGGATACCAGTACCACATGGAGTATCCCTTAATAGTGGTTACTCTAGAAGAGTGACAATTGACAAGCCACTAAACGCGTGCTAGACTACCAAGCACGCAAACCTGCTGACGCACGAAGGGTCACCGACGCGTGGCTGTACACGCCACGAAAGTCGGGCAGACGGGGACTTGACAGCGTAGAAGACGGATCATAGTATTCGCCCAGAATACTTTGTTTGTTTACAGGACAGTAGCAATAGTGATAGACTTAGGCTTAGACTAGTGCAGTGATCTTACCTATAGATGATGTTGTAACTGTAATATTGCCATGCTTATGTGATCGATATAATTGTCAGCTCTCGGAGCTAGTATGCAACTAGTCCCGAATAAATTGATATCCTTTTGTACGACGTACGAGTTGTCATTCATGTGGTGCAAAAGAAGAATCCATGTGTGCCTGTCCAAGTTAGGTTGTTGACAGGCAGGTATCTACAAACTCAATAACAAATGTATTGTACAAAAGAGTGAAGATAATGTGGTTGTAGTGCAGATATGTCTGGTGTGAGCTAATCGCTACAAGACAGGTTTAGTTGAGGCTGCCACATGAAGGATGTCATCAATTTACAGATGTCAGAGCACCACACAGTACAGGAATGTCACTTATCTTCTCTCTGCAAGTCCTCAGTCTTCGACCAGATATCACCTCCTCCGAGTTGACAGCAAGTTAGGATAATGATACCAGGACACTTGAGCATGTGTCTAAATGATACTCTGAATTTACATCCGCATCCAATCATGTAGATGCCTCCATAAAAGGTATAACATAAATCCAGAATTTCAGTTGGCTATTACATCAGGTTCTATCAGGGCATGTGAAAGTTTGTGTCTCTACCAACAGTGGCACTAACCAAACACTCTATATGTATAGTAGCACAGCTTCTACGTAAAGTTCATAGAAGTCCAATGTCCATAACTTGAGTTCCAATAGACGAAGAGTCACAATCAAAAACCAAATTTTTGGGTGAACCAAGTATTGCTTAATATAATATGAAGTCGAGTGATAGTCGGGTAGGTAATCTCGGGTACAGCTGGACGATCACATGGACAATATACTTGCCCGACTCCCTCATCATAACATGGTTGATAAGTCATCTTGGAACTACTCTGAGGGTATAGACGACTGACCGGGTGATGGGCAGTAGGATCACCTCACGTTAGCTAGGTCTGTCCAGACTGCTGATGTTGGCATAGGACGATGGTTTTAACTGACTGTCCATCACTCCTCTCAGGAAGGTAGAATCTGGCAAAATGACAAAGACAACCCTCGGTGAGAATCACATGACATGACCTACCATATGGGGATACACTGCTTCCCGGTACTCAGAGAGGGAATCACCTCCCTAAAATGGGTTGTGGTTCAATTACAGGCCATGCCTCAGGGTCAGAGGAAGAATAAGGTCTGGGGTCCGACAAGCAGCCGAATAGACCATCTGTTTCCCTGGACTGGGGATAGAGTGAACCCACGGTAATTGGTCATGAGTGTCTGTGCCCCAGTTCCCCAGAGGAAGCCTTCTAATGACATACAGGGTTAGAGGGTCTACAGTACCCATAGACAAGATGGCCCTAAAGGAGGGCCGTTGGCAAACCCCCTTCCAGCTCTTCCCAGGTAGTCCTGCTTTCCCCAGTTCATCACCCCTGTAACCATCAGAACATGTCTGCCGTATCATTCCTTTTTCCTTCCCCTCCCCGTTGTCCTCCTCACAGGAACCCACTATAGATTAGGATGGTAGTCCGTTAAGGAGACTTAGAACATAAAGTGTATGAGGAAGGCAAAGAAAAACCAGTGGTCGCCCCACCAAAAGATGCGAACTTCGACACACGCGGGATCGTTCAAATGACCTCCGATTCGATAGAGGACATTCCCACGAGATTCGTCTTGTCCGGCCGATTCGCCCGATATCTTACACGATACACTTTAGTTACGCCTTCACCGACTTCCGGTTTTGTAGACTACGCCGGAGTTCAAAGGCGGCCCAGTAGTGCACGTACATAACTATGACTCAAGCCAATCCTATTTTTCCCCAGCCATTTATGACGGCGAGACTAGGCGTCTAATACATGCACTTTTACTGCAGTACAGACTGTTCAAGACTCGCCAGAATTGGGTCAAGTCAACAAGCCTGTTTGTTGGGAAAATTACAGGCTCGCCCTTGACCTACGAGCGACAGCCGCTGCATGCAATATGCAACATCGGGTGATTCCGATTCCGACACGAACCGATTTAAGAATTGTAGCACGCTTACCTTTTCATTCAGTATGCAGTTAGAATTATGGAACCTCTTCCAACTTGGGGACGTTATGTCGACCGTCTTTCAACTGTCCTATGACATTGGCACCATTCCTTCATCTTACTGCAGCCAGACAGAACCTCTCGCCATCTGGGCTAGAACAACAATCCGTTTCCCCCGTTCACAGTCTAGCCACTGCGACTGCGCAGTCAAAATACGAGTTCCGGTACCATTATCTCTCGAACCTTCCAGACAACAAGGGTCTAACCTTTCACCACCTTAGGGGTAAAAGATTAATGCGGTTATTCCCCATTGCCTGTAAAAGTTGCTGTTGGCCGAGAGATATGGTTGTCAGTCTGGCAAATTCAACATCTCCTGGTCGAATTCAACATCTCCTGGTCGAATCCTCCTGGCAGTTTGTGACATTAGAACAGGCCATTTTGTTTTTCTATAACGACTTCATAATGACAGAGTCTGTTGGCATACGACGTCGAGGCCATAGAAACAACGGTGATATAACAAAAAAATACAGCAACATTTTATTTTGTCAATTGATTTCCGTTGAAACTGCATTTGCTGTATATGTCCCCAAAAAATGGAAATTGAAGTCGTGCACGATCAAATGGCACACAGCACAGTGATCTGAGTACAACATCTCAAATCTCTCTTAAGTGTAAGAAAGATGCTGTATCTTCGGAACTATCATGAAACGGTACACTACAATCGTTGAATTGAGGATGAATAAATGGGCAGACAGAATCAACTGTTGTATGTTTCCATCCGTGAAAACTGGACCTTGACGACATGGTCTTTTCCATGGCCGAAGCTGCATCTGTTACATTGCCAACGCCAGCAATGTCTGTTGGAAGTTCAGTTCACGTTTGTTGTTGCTCCCAGAACTGAGCAAGTAAGGTGCAGCACCGCCATGTGACATTCTCGATGTTACGTAAGTCAGATTGTTTGAAGTCACCTGAGATGGAGAAATGCTATCAGCCTTCGCGACTATTTTGTTTGACCTGAATAATTTTCGGAACTTGCTGATAATGCTCATCTTCTCGTTGACAAACTTGAGTGATCATACCTTCAACAACACTTCGCTTCTCGAAGTCTACTGTTGCATTATGATGACTTAAATGCTCGGTGTACTCAGACAGATCTATATGTAATTGTTGCAGCCTGCTAGATACAGAGTTCCTCTTCCAAAATTAATAATGTCTTAAGTTAACTCTATCTCAATCATATGCCTATGTGGATTCAAACTATTAATGGCTCTTGATGTATCTGTAACTTCACGTCTTTCACTAGTGAGTTCTGCTAGAGATACTGATACTTTACGGTTATCTTCTTAATTCTTTTGTTCATCATTATTTTCAACCTCCCTCATAACAGTAATTTCTCTGCTATAGTTGAACAGCTGCTGATGGCATGCAGGTAGATTCTCAAAAGGCGCATCAAATACATGTGTGACCTGTACCTCCATTGGTGATATGGTATGCAAGTGAGGACATTGGACTGACAACATTCTCTTCTGCTGTGGTATCTTGACCAGAGACCCCTGATGGAAGCCATCTTACTGTGTGACTGAATGCTTACACGACAGAGGTCTTAAAGATGCAATCGTGTTAATTCCAGTAAACACAGTATTGGCACTGGTCCACTCAATGGAATATGTTTATCTTATTGCTTTCCATTGATCACAGTAAAACAGGAGTCTAAATTTGCCGCATTTGACAATTCTCCAAGTTTTTAGAAGCGCTGATATGTTGCATCGTTTGAACATCAGAGCAATGCGAAGAGTTTTAAGTCGCCGTGTTCCAGAAATAATAAAACTGAAGATTGTTTTCTTCTGTGCATTGTTTAATTTCTTCAGAATGTTCTCGGATTTTCACAGCGTTTTATTTTCGTTTTTCTGGACTATACTTTTCAGAGAGGTTAGTATACACTGGTGTGTCCATTGCAAGTTTTGTTAGACATGTCAATGTCGGCCTTGTATTCAAAACTGGTGCATACAGCGAATCCGCTTTGTAATGCAGATAGAAGATGTAGTGAGCTCAAGGGATTTTTCGTTCTCATGGGGTTTATTGTTTCCTCATTCATAATGAAACGCAGGCAACTGCCTGAAACTGTTAGGAGTTTCATTCTATTAGTAAGTATATGATTTCAGTAAATTTTCCTGATATCGAAAGCTGCAAAGTGCGACTATTGTTCACCAAATGTGAGTATAAATTAGACATCGACTACATCAAATATATTCATCAAATCCAGCGTGTATAAATGTGCATACCATGTGAAATGTATATCAAATTGAAACTCTTGGAGGAAATCATTTTGTTGATGCTTAACTGTTTTCGTAGAACGTCAATAGTGTCCATGCCGATCTGTGTCCTGATGATAATTCTCCTGTGAGTGTTAATCAGTGGCAATTTGTAAGTTTCGATGTTCGTGTCACCGGAAACATCAAAATACTGCAGACGGACGTGTGTGAAGATCAAGAAACTTAGCTGTGTATGATGCTTCTTGTCATTTATCTTGACCACATGTGTTGGGTATTTTTCAGCGGTGTCATTGGTGGGTTCAATGCAAGGTTCAAAACCTCCAAGGTTTTAGATAGATCATATTGGTGTAAATGGTTGCCTCTCAAGTCCAACTCACTAAGAAACTTCATCACCTCCATAAAGTAGATTTTCTGGTAGTGATGTCAACTATTTGTTTGTTAGGTCAGGTGTCCGTAATAAGTAGTGGTGACCAAATGAATCCTCAATTAACGAAATCTTCTTACTGGCTGCATGAACGTCTGTGAGGTGTCTTATTGTGTTAACTGAATGTGGGACAGATTTTGAATTATATTCAGTGATACATCAATCACAATGAGATTAATTAGCAGATGTATCCTCACTGGCAGGTACTTAATGCTGTTGTCTGTCAAAATATGCATAAATATGAGACGTTTTAATGCAAAAAATATCATCTGACAGAGTTTCTTTTTCTTTGTGAAACACACTGAGATTTTATAGAACCTTTAGCAGTGAAATAGTTCAGACTAGCCGGCAATGGCTGGCTTAGAGTTGTCGAACGTGTCTTCAAAGCAACTGAAAGTCAATGTTTTGTTCTGCACGTCAGTGAATGTCTGAAATTTGATTGTAGTTCAAACAGTATTCCGCTAGCTTCACAGCGCAGAATGTTGCATGTTGATGACTGAATGCCGTTTCCACCGGTTATGTGTTGTACACAACCAAAACAATGACGTCACCGCCACTTCACAAAAGCCTTGGTTACTGGGTTAAAGAGTATTCGCCAAAAAAGTTATTTGTACGTAGTGACGTATTTACAAGAATCTGCAGGCGACCTTGGCCTTCACTTGTATTCGGCTCGATCTATTGAATGATATATCGTTTACAACTATTTTATAAGTCAATAATACAATCACGGGTTCTTGATTACCACTGCGAGTCCCCCATGCCATGGAGTAGATAGAGTTCCAGTCACTAATGTGGATGTTGTGAAGTCTCTGATAATGATGAAGGACATTCACGCTCTTTGCAAGTAATAACAGAACGTCAGTTGTTTCCCGAAACGACGCTTCTATTCTTATTAAACTATTAACACTGTTGCACATGATCACACACAAAAAAACTATCACCAGACTAATTCACATTAATGCTACAACTATCACAACTAACATATCGGCGGGAATATATAGTTTGCCATTGCCGAACTCATAGTTCAGAGCCATGCTTCTGGTACCTTGATCTCCGCTCGAGTGACGTCATGTGTAACCGTTCTTTTACTGCTTTGTTCATTTAGAGTGCGCACTTCTTTGTGTCAATTCATTATTCATTATTCCCGGTGACAATTATTCAGTATGTTTTGTCTGAACTCGTATGTTTCTCTTATCACCATTGTCTCCCTTCAATAGATCTTATCATAGCTCTTTTCGTGACATGGCAGTTACATGTATCCTATACATCTTCCATCTTATATTTATTCTCTACTTCTTCTATTTCACATTTATCCTATACTTCATCATCTTATATTTATTCTATACTTCTTCTTCCAGACCGTCAGCAGCCTACTAGGTGCAAACGATTAATATCATTGAAAGTAGGAACATGGAATGTAAGAACTATGAGTGGGGATGGAAAATTTGATAACATTAAGAATGAAATGAGAAGAATAAATATTAACCTGTTAGGTATATAGTGAGACCAGATGGACAGGAATGATCATTATAACATGTGAGGAATATAGAATAATCTATTCTGGTGGAGAGAAACAACAGCGAGGGGTAGCAACTATAATGGATACAGAGAGATCAAAATCGATCAAATGATATTAGACTGTATCAGACAGAGTGTTACTGGTGAAGTTGAGTGGAATACTTTTTTATTTTAACGTCATACAAGTTTATGCACCAACAGCAGACAGTAGTGATGACAGCATTGATGAATTTTATAATGATTTAGAGAAAGCATTCAGGAAATGGAAGAATTCTGAAATAAATATCATAATGGGTGACTTGAATGCCAAAGTTGGAGCAACAGGACGGATGCATAGTAGGCAAGTAAGGACTAGGGGAACAGAAAGAAAGAGGTTGTAGACTTATACAGTGGGAAACAGAGCAAGATCTAATTATTGGAAACACCTGGTATAAGCAGCACCCAAGGAGATTACGGACATGGAGGAGATTATGGACATAAGATCAGAAATCAGACTGACTGCATTCTTATCAACAGAAGATTTAGAAATGCCTTAAAAGTCGCAAAAACAATACCAAACGCAGACTGCTACAGCGACCATAGATTAATCTTAAGCAATTTAGATAAAAAAATTAAAGAAACTCAAATATTCACCAAGAAACACAAAATTTGATCTACGGGCACTAAAGAGTGAGGAGATAAAAGATAAATTCAACGCAGAGATAAAGAACAGATTCGATGCATTGTCCGATATGGAAATATTATTTCAAGACGTCGGGGACCAATGGGAAATATTAAAGAAATCAGTCAACCAAGCTGCAGAAACAACCATCCCAAAAGTTAAGATAATAGGACGCAAGAAATGGATGACGGAAGACATCTTAAAGCTCATGGGAATAAGAAGAAATAGCAATAATAACAAGGAAAAATATGAAGAGATTCACAAGAAAATTAGGAAGCTATGCAAAGAGGCGAAAGAAATATGGCTTGAGGAAAATTGCAAGGAAATTGAAAACCAACACAACACCCGGAATACCAAATTAATGCACAAAAGAATTAATGACATCACTAACAAAAGAACACACACCTCAACAGGTTGCCTAAAAACTAAAGATGACAAAATCATATTAGAAAAAGGTCAGATTCTACATGAATGGTCAGATTATGTGAAAGACCTTTATGATGATACAAGAGAAGAATAGTATAATCTTCGGAATAATAATGAAGGAGTATCAATTTTGAAGATGGAAGCTCAGAATGCCCTTAACCATATGAAAACTGGCAAGACCCCGGGTACAGATAACATCACAATAGCTTTAGAAGAATATGGAATAGACCAAGTCACTAGACTGCTGAATGCAATATACGATATTGGAGATTTACCTCCTGAATTATGTAATTCTATATTAATTGCAATCCCGAAGAAATCAGGAGTCTTTGAATGTGATCAACATCGAACAATTAGTATAATGAGCCACATCACGAAGATATTGCTGAGAATTATCGCACAAAGAATTAGGAAGAAAATTCAACCCGAAATAGGAGAAGAACAATGTGGGTTTGTAGAAGGCAAGGGTACAGTGAACGCTGATATATACTGAGAACAATAATTGAACGTTCTATTGAAGTAAACAAAGATCTATATCTTTGCTTTATTGACTACACAAAGGCTTTCGATAAAGTGAGACATGTCGACATGATAAGGATGCTGAAGATCTACAAATTGATGGAACAGACCTTAGACTTGTAAAAAACATATATTGGAAACAACAAGTTGCCATCAGAATTGAGAACGATGCAGGTCAATATCAGCCTATTAAAAGAGATTAGAACAAAAATTGCCATTGCGAAGGTAGCCTTTTGCAAGATGAAAAACATACTGACCAATAAGAAGATATCAATTGAAACGAGAAAAAGAGTATTGAAGTGCTACATAGAACCTATACTTTTGTATGGATGTGAAGCATGGACAATGAGCAGTCAAGCTGAAAAACATCTGATGGCGGTGGAAATGTGGTTTCTGATGAAAATGCAAAGAATACCATGGGCAGAAGAAAAACCAATGAACAAGTCCTTCAAGAAACAAATGAAGATCGTAAACTGATTAGAGACATTAGATGTAGACAGTCAAATTTTTTGGGCATGTTATGAGAAGAAATGACTTGGAGAAGGTGGTGACAAATTGCAAGATCGAAGGGAAGTTACCAAGGAGAAGACCGAGAAGTAAATACCTGGATGGCGTGGCCACTTGGCATGGTCGAGGCTGAAACACGGAGCTGATCCACGACTCTGATGATAGAGTGAGATAGCAGAACATGACCGCCAACGCTTATCGGCATGGCACTTGATGGATTGATACTTCTTCTATCTCACATTTATCATATGCTTCTTCCATCTTATATTTATTCTCTATTTCTTCCATCTAACATTTATCCTATACTTCTTCCATCTTACATTTATCTTATAATTCATCCATCTTACTGTTATCCTATACGTCTTCCATCTTACGTTTATTCTATATTTTAATATATCTTATATTTATCCTATACTTCTTCCATCTTACATTTAAGGTATATTACTTTCATCTTACATTTATCCTATATTTCCATTCATCTTACATTTATTCTATGCTTTCTTCCCCATAAATTAATCCTCTACTTATCTCATCTTACATCTATTCTGTATTTTCTTCCGTATTACATCTATTCACAATATACAAAACACTGATCAATTGTGCTGTATGGCTCTGAAACCTGGAGTACAACGAAAGGAGACGAAGCCTTGTTACAAACCTTTGAGAACAAAGTTTTAAGACGCATCTTTGGACCCATCAGGGATACACAAAGTGGAGAGTGGAAAATAAGAAGTAACAAAGACATTTATGATCTGTTTAAGTCCCCGCTAATCACTGGTTTCATGAAGGCTAATAGACTACAATGGCTGGGGCATATAGAAAGAATGGAAGACAATTTTTTTTTTTTTTTTTTTTCCCCGCGTTTCCATCCTGTTTCAGGATATTGCGGTCAACACCAGCATCTTTCAGCTGTATGTTGATTCCTAGGCTAGATTACGCTCATCAGCACGCCACGACTTTCTGAGCGACCGGCTCCATACTCTCATAAGTCACTTTTGCGATTCGAACCACTGCTAATTCTCGTCGCGTCACGTGACAAGAGTATTCGGGGTTAGCGGAGAAAGCTGCTAACCCCTCGGCCATGGAGCCGGATAATGGAAGACAATAGGGAAACAAAACTCGCTTACACTCAAGAAATGAATGAAGGTAGACCCCGAGGTAGACCAAGAAGACGGTGGAGAGATAACATATATACAGACCTGTAAGCACTTGGAATCAACGACTGGCATGAGAAGGTCAACAAGAGAGACGAATGGAGACGGATTGTATCTGCAGTAAAGAACCTCAATGGCTTGGAACGCTGAAGAAGAAGAAGAAGAAGAAGAAGAAGAAGAAGAAGAAGAAGAAGAAGAAGAAGAAGAAGAAGAAGAAGAAGAAGAAGAAGAAGGAAGAAGAGGAAGAAGATTACATCTATTCTATATTTCCTTCCATCGTACATTTATTAAATACTTTCTTCATCTTGCTTTTAACCTCTGCTTCTTCCATCTTACATATATTCTATATTTCCTTCCATCATACATCCATTTTATATTTCCATCCATCTTACATTTATCCTATGCCTCTTCCATCTTACATTCAACCTATACTTCTTAAATCTTACATTTATCCTATAATTTTTCATCTTATATTTACCATCTTACATTTATCATCTACTTCTTTCATCATACATTTATTCAACTAATATATTTCCTTCCATATTACATCTATTCTATTTTCATCGTACATGTATACGATACTTTCATCCATCTTACATTTACTCTATACTTTCTACTTCTTCCATCAAAATGTAACCTCCAACTCACATGTTCATGCTCTCGTTAAACAAATAGCCAAAAAAGTATACCAACTTGCCAAAATTAAAAATTTCCTTGACGAAAAACTATATTTCCCATATACAAACACATATTGATTACTGCTCCACAATCCCGCATGGATGCTCCAAATCAATAACAAAATGCCTATATTCACTCCAGAAAAGGGCAGTGAGTTTAATTAATTGTGAACAGCTTACCGACAATTCCAACCTACATAAACGTCTTCGGTTACTGCCACTCCACAAACGCCTACTTTTTAATAAGGCCAAACTAATTCCCAAAATCCTATTTTAAAATGCTCCACGCTACCTTTGGCCATTGTTTAAATATAACGCTAGACATAGCGAACAACTAAATATACTTCAAGTCCCTAAACCTAGGATAGACTTATATAAAACAAACTTAGTATACTCTGCCACTCAGTTGTGGAACAGTCTTCCACAAGAAATCAAAGACACCACCAATCAATATACATACATTCGCAACCTGTTTGAACACTACCTCAGTACAGACTACATTCCCCCATAAACAAAAACACAAAAAGACAATACTAATGGTAATTTTTCTCAAACGACAACTAGCCAAAAAACATTCCCTTATGTATGGCACGTTACACCCTCCTTAGGTATTTATAATGCCCATGTTAAACACTGCCTCAGTGAGTCATTTGTTATTGATTATTTTTCATGCATTTTAATGCTATTGTTCTTTTGTTGTCAAATTTGCTTCATAAGTGATGTTGAATGAAAGAATGTATGAGAGGAAATAGAGAAGAAGGGCAGAATGTCAGGCGGGCCTACGTGCCCAATTCTTAACCCTTTGAAAATAAAAACTTTCGTTCATTCGTTCCATTTTACATTTATTCTATATTTACTTAAATCTTACACTTATTCTATATTTACTTTCATCTTACATTTATTCTTTACTCCATTCCATCTTACTCGTAGACTTATTCTATAGTTCTTTCCATCTTATATACATTATATATATATATATATATATATATATATATATATATATATATAATATATATATATATATATATATATATATATATATACTAGCTGACCCGGCCCGTCTTCGCCCAACCCCTGGAGGGGAGCATCTCATTTAATTCATATTCGGCCCCCGTTCCCGTTCCCGTTCCCAAAAATGACGACCCGCCCCGGCTTCGACCAGCCCCTAACGGGGAGTGTCTCATTTAATTCATATTTGGCCCCTGATCCAGTTCCCGTTCCCCAAAAAGACGACCCAGCCCGGCTTCGCCCAGCACCTGGCAGGGAGCGTCTCATTTAATTCATATAAGTAGTCATATAAGCTCCAGTTCCCGTTCCCGGAAATATGGCGAACAGATTGGACAGTTGGCAGCACGGGAATGAGAGGAAGACGCGTAGAACATTTCATCTCAATCGGATGGACCGTTCGCGAACGCATAAAGGACATACAGACATACAGACATTCTTTTATATATATATATATATATATATATATATATATATATATATATATATATATATATATATATATATATATATATATATATATATATATATATATATATATAATGTGCCATGCCATTTAACTCGGTCACCAGTGTCGTGGATCAGCTCAGTGTTCCTGTCTCGGTCATGCCATGTGGCCAAGCCATCCAGGTATTTTCCTCTCGGTCTTTCCTTTTGATCTGTTCCCTTCGATCTTGTCAATAGTCACTAAGTTCTCTAATACATTTATTCTCATAACATGTCCAAAAACTTTTGACTGTCTACATCTAATTCCTTTAATCAATTTACGATTTTCATTTGTCTCATGTAGTACTTGGTCATTGGTTTTTCTTCCTGTCCATTGTATTCTTTGCATTTTCCTCAGAAACCACATTTCTGCAGCCATCAGATGTTTTTCAGCTTGACTGCACATTGTCCAAGTCTCACATCCATACAAAAGATCAGGCTCTATGTATCCCCTCGACGCTCTTTTGCTTGTTTCAATTGACATCGTTTTATAATTCAGAATGTTTTTCATCTTGCTAAAGCTACTTTCGCCATGGCGATTCTTGTTCTAATCTCTTCAAGGCATCTCCCATCAGATGTTATGACTGTTCCGAGATAATTGTACCGATTCACTTGTTGAAGAATATTCCCATTTACTTATATATTACATTGTGGTACTTCATTCTTCCTAGTGACGACCATAACCTGTGTCTTTTTACAATTTAATTCTAACCCCAGTTGCTCATTGTGTACAACAACCGCATCTACTAATTGTTGCAGATCCTGCGCATTGTCTGCAATCAATACTGTATCATCTGCATATCTAATGTTATTGATGTTTCGTCCTCCAATGCTGACTCCATTTATATCTTCTACATTTCTAAAAATATTTTCACTGTATAGGGAAAAAAGATCTGGGGACATTACACATCCCTGCCTAACACCTCTCTTAATAGGCTGATATTATCCCACTTCATTATCAATCCTTATGGCAGTTTGTTGTTTCCAATATATGTTTTTTATAAGTCTAATGTCTTTCCCATCAATTTGTAAATCTGCACGCATATCCACCATGTTGACATGTCTAACTCTATCAAAAACCTTTGTATAGTAAATAAAGCAAAGATGTATATCCTTGTTTACTTCTATGGCACGTTCAGTAACTGTTCGCAGCATATACACAGCATTTGTTATCCTCATAAAGGTTTTTCACATAATCTGTCCATACATGTATAATCTTTTTCTATTATGATTTTGCCATCTTTAGTTTTTAGACAGCCTGTTGATGTACTTGTTCTTTTATTAGTAAGTTCCTGAATTCTTTTGTGCACTAATTTGGTAGTTTGACTGTGTGTTGTTTTTCAACTGCTAAGCACTTTTCCTCAAGCCATGCTTTTTTGCCTCCTTACATAATATTCTGACTTGTCTGTGGATTTCTTCATATTTGGCAAAATTATTTTTGTTGAGTCTTCTTGTTTCCATTAGGTGTAAAATGACTTCAGTCATCCATTTCTTACGATCCACCTTCTTTAATTTTGGAATACTTGTTTCTGCAGCCAAACTGATTGAATTCTTCATTTCCCATTTATCATCCACATCCTGAAATAGGATCTGTAGATCAGATCAGACAATATATCAAATCTGTTCTATACTTCTATGTTGAATTTGTTTTGTATTTCCTTGTCATTACTCAGTGTACACAAATCATATTTAGTGTTTCCTGTTATATACTTGACTTTCTCCAACTTTATCCTCAATGTTCCTGTAAGTAATCTGTGGTCGCTATAACAATCAGCACCTGGAACTGTTGTTGTTATAGTTAACGCGTTTCTAAATCTTCTGCTAATCAGGATGCAGTCATTCTGGTTTCTAATCCTGTTATCAGGACTCCTCTATGTCCATAATCTTCTAGGGTGTTGCTTAAACCAGGTGTTTCCTACAATCATTTCCTGTTCTTTTGCCCACTCTACGAGTCTGTATCCTCTTTCTCTCTCCTATGCAGATGACTGTACGGTGTACACAAACGCTGAAAACTGTATTTTACTGGAGTCGTCTTTACAACAAGAATTAAATAATGTAGTTAAGTGGAGCTATTCAAACCGTATGCAAATTAACATCACTAAAACAAAAGTAATGTTATTAACAACCAGACAAAGACTTCAAACTCTAAGCCCACACACATCACTTCAACTTCACATCGATAACATGCCAGTAGAAAGTGTAATTGAGCACAAAACATTAGGCCTAATCATTGATAGAAACCTAACCTTTAATTCCCATGTTCAAGTGCTCATTAAACAAACAGCGAAAAAAGTCTATCAACTCGCCAAGATTAAAAACTTCCTTGATGAGGACACAAGGAAACTATTCTATACTTCTCATATACAGACACACTTTGACTACTGCTCTACAATCTGGGACGGTTGTTCTAATTCAAACACCAAGCGACTTTACTCACTCCAGAAACGGGCCATGAGTCTAATTTATAGCAAACATTTATCTGACAATCCTAGCCTGTATAAACGCCTTCAGTTACTACCATTCCGCAAACGCCTGCTTTTCAATAAAGCTAAACTAATTCACAAAATCCTGCATCGGAATGCCCCAAATTACCTTTGGCCTTTGTTTAAATATAATGCTAGACACAGTAAACGTTTAAATATACTACACATTCCGAAGCCTAGGATTGACTTATACAAAACAAGCTTAACGTACTCTGCATCTCAGCTGTGGAACAATCTTCCACAAGAAATCAAAGACATCACCAATCCCTATTCATATAATCGCAAATTATTCGAACACTATCTCAATACGGATTACCTTCCCCCTTAATAATTGAGATAATAATAATAATAATAACAAAACCCTAGTATAACAGCCAATCACCTTTTTGTAGGCCAGTATATTCCACATGGCTAATAACAAGTGTCAGACCATTATCTAATATTACTGCGTCGTGTAGTTTTGATGTTTGCATTTTGCCCATGCCTTTATAATGCATATCTTTTATATTGTTACTGTTCTTTGTTAGCCTTGAATGATGTGTGAATGAAATAATGTATGAAAGAGAGTGATAGAAGGGCAGAATGTTAGACGGGCCTGCGTGCCCAATTCTTAACCCTTTGAAAATAAAGTTTGTTCGTTCGTTCGTTCGTTTGTTCGTTCCTAAACCATAGTTTCCTACTGTATATCTATCACTTTTATTTCCTACTTTTGCATTGAAGTCCCCTATTATGATGTTTATTTCTGAATTTTTGCATTTCTTTAAGGCAGACTCAATGTCATTATAACATTATTCTACACTATCTTCACTGTATTCTCCTGTTGGGCCATATACTTGAATAACATTTATGCTAAAAGGTCTGCCACTTAATTTTACTAGTAGAACTCTGTCCGACACGGCCCAATATCCTTGAACAGATTTTGATGTTTTCCGGTCCAAAATAATTGCCACTCCCCTTTTTCGATCTTCACCTCCAGAATAATTAATCTTAAAATCTTCATCTATCTTAATGCCTGCTCTTGTCCATCTCGTTTCGCACATCCCTAAAATATTAATTTTTTTTCTCTTCCCAGTTCTTGTTTTATGTTCTCTAATTTGTCGTCATCGTTTAACGTCCTAACATTCCATGTTGCTAATTTTAATGTCTCTGTCCTTGTCTTGCGATGATCAGTCTTTAGGACGAATCATAATGTATTAGGCACTTTTACAGAGGTAATTTGCCGTTGCTTTCCTCTATGGCAGTGACAATACTGGTCAGATGACCTCGAAAGAGATCCTCTGCCTGCAGTTGCGAAACTTGAGACCATAACTAACAAATATCTGTCGGCTGCCCTCAAAGTTTCATCCACAACCTGCCTTCCGTGCCTTCTTTATACATATTGATTTCTTTATACATATTGATTTCTTTATACATATTGGTCATGTGTAGCTATTCGCTTATAACAAAAACTCAAAAAAAAAAAAAAATTACATTAGGCAATTTCTGCCTCGATACTACTTCTTCTTCTTCTTCTTCTTCTTCTTCTTCTTCTTCTTCTTCTTCTTCTTCTTCTTCTTCTTCTTCTTCTTCTTCTTCTTCTTCTTCTTCTTCTTTTTCTTCTTCTTCTTCTTCTTCTTCTTCTTCTCGTCAAGGGATTGGTCAAGTGTAGCTATAAGCTTATAACCAAAACAAAACAAAAAATACATTAGGCAATTTCTGCCTCGATACTACTTTTCCTTCTTCTTCTCGTCAAGGGATTGGTCAAGTGTAGCTATACGCTTATAACCCAAACCAAAAAAAAATAATACATTAGGCAATTTCCTCCTCTATACTACTTCTTCTTCGTCTTCTCGTCAAGGGATTGGTCATGTGTAGCTATTCGCTTATAACCAAAACTCAAAAACAATACATTAAGCATACATTTCCGGTAAAATGGCGACGACGTGACGAATTTATTCTTCGGGGTGACGTTGTTTTAGTGTTTTTCCTGTGGATTGTGTGGTGTTATTTCGTTTTAGTTTATTGGAAATGTTCAAAAGAAGCCACGGAAGGCAGGTGGTGGATGAAATTTTGAGGGCAACCGACAGATATTTGTTGGTTATGGTCTAAAGTTTCACGACGGCAGGCAGATGAGCTCTTCTCGAGTCAATGGCTGCGGTCATCCGACCAGTACGGTCACTCCCATAGAGGAAAGCAACGGCAAACTACATCTTTAAAAGTGCCGAGTACATTATGATTCGTCTTAAGGCTAAATCGAAGGGAACAGATCAAGAGTAAGACCGAGAGGAAAATACCTGGATGGCTTGGCCACATGGCATGGACGATACAGGAACACTGAGCTGATCCACGACTCTGGTGATCGAGTGAAATGGCGAGTCATGACCGCCCACGCTTTCCGGCATGGCACATGATTGATTGATTGAAATATATATATATATATATATATATATATATATATATATATATATATATATATATATATATATATATATATATCGCCGCTCTCCCTGGCCTAGGCGTTAGCGTCTTTCTCCGTAATCCTGTGTACTCTCGTGAGGGACGTGATATGCGCGAGAATTGGTAGCGGTTCTTGCCGCGTCGGTAATTTACGGGATATGTGAGCCGGTCGATCAGACAGCAATGGCAAACTAATGAGCGTAATCTTCCCTGGTGCATAAACATCAGCTGAAAAATGCTGGTGTTGACTGCAACATCCTGTAAGGGTTGTGCAACATTTTAAAAAAAAAATATACCCATCATGTGCCATGCCGGTGAACGTGGGCGGTCATGTTTCGCCATTTAATTCGATCGCCAGAGTCATGGATCAGCTACGTGCTCTTGTCTCGACCATGCCACGTGGTCAAGCCATCCATGTATTAACTTATCTGACCTTCCCTTGCTCTCCTCCCCTCGATCTTGCCAGTTGTTACCAAGTTCACCAATTTATTTCTTATCATTACATGTCCAAATAATGTTGACTGTTACGTCTAATTTCTCTAATCAATTAACGATTTTAATTTGTTTCATGTAGTACTTGGTCATTTCTGTTCCTGTCTGTCCATGGTATTCTTTGCATTCTCTCTTGAAACCACATTTCCACCGCCATCAGATGTTTTTCAGCTTGACTGCTCATTGTCAAAGCTTCGCATCCATACAAAAGTACAGCCTATATGTAACTCAACACTCTTTTTTCTCGTTTCATTTAACATCATTTTATTGGTCAGTATGTTTTTTTGTTTTGCTAAAGAAGCTTTCGCCATGGCGATTTTTGTTCTAATCTCTTCAAGGCATCTCCAATCAGATGTTAATACTCTTCCTTCTTCTTCGTTCATCCGGAGTTTTTTTTTTCGGATGTGATTGCGTTGTGCCTGTTTACAGCAGAGCTGCGTTCTTGCGCCGTTAGGCCGACACATCCGACTTCTGCGGGAATTTGTTGACCGGGTTAACCTTCCCGGTTATTACTCTTCCGAGATAATTGTACCAATTCACTTGTTGAAGAATATTCCAATTTACTTGTACATTACATTGTGGTATTTCGTTCTTCCTAGTCACGACCATAATCTGTGTCTTCGTACAATTTATTTCTTACCCTAGTTGCTGTACCAGTACCACTAGGGTTTAGACAGGTAGGGTACACTTAGATATAACCCCGCTCTGCCCTGACCACCTCACTAGGAGTATCCGTCTACTAGGCCCCCCAACGAGTCGGGATACCACCTGTCCTGTCCTTCCCTTCCCACCTATGGACACCCACCCACATGGGGCTCGGACAAGACAACAGTCGTACCCTCACACCAAGACATGGTAACAAAAGCAAAGTTTATTAAATGAAATAATCCAGAGTTGGAAGGCTGAAATCATAACTACAATGTTCACTGCTGCCGTTGCCCGGTGACGTAACCAACCACCATAAGATTCACACTACTATCTGAAAAAAGGGCGACCCTAGGGCTCTAGGCGTCCCAGCGGATATTCTCCACTGCAGCACAACACTGGAGCTTGGTAGCTCCATACTGTCAACAAAGTCACTTAGACCTGGCTGGTCCGTCAACTTATTTGAAGTCCTATCGCCATACATGAATAACTAGTGTCAATTGGGCGATGTTAAACATAACTAATGTCACTTCACCGGAAGTATTCACTATAACAATAGAGTCAGATGTCATCTTGAGGAATAATAGCATTAGGTAGTCTAATTTGACGGTTAGTTAGTAGATCTTATCTGGATCACTCAACTTAGATCTCTTTGGACTGGTAACTGCTGCATCCGATTTAACGGTCAGCTATCTCCTCAATGTAATCACTCGCTTGCTTTGACAGTCGAATAACACAGCGGAGTGCTCCCAGTACAGAAACAATAAATCATAGTCAGTTTTACTGGAGTGAGCCGGTCCACATTATTCCATTAGATCAGGGGTGGGAAAACTACGGTCCTCGGGCCGCATGCGGTCCGGCAACTGATTTTATGCGGCCCGCGAGAGCATTTAGAAATAAAACAATTTACTTCGTTTTTAAGTTATTTTGTTGAATTTTACAGAATTTCATGTACCGTTATGATTGTTTTAAAATTTTTGATAAACTTTCTCTCTAATTATCTGTTTTTGTAAGCAGTCCTTGACCTTCGTAATGTAATCCTTCTGCTTCTTCTTTCGTTCGCCTTAAATATATCTATAACTGCAATGTTGCCTCTTGTATGAATTTAATTGTCCTTTTTAGTTCACTCAGCAGTCCATAGAGTTTATCTGCCACTGTCGTCTCTCTAGGCCAGCAGGTTTGCCTAGACATGTTGTAATTTGGGCAGTCTTGGAGTATGTGCTCTGCTGTCTGCGACGCCAATCCACATGTGCACATGGCTGATTCACCAATCTTGAATTTTATATACATGTGGTTGCGTAATCTATTGTGTCCTGTTCTGAGGCGCAGATTAATTACTTGTTCTGGTCTGTCCATAACGTGGTAGTCGTCTTGAGCAGGTTTTGATGGCCTTCTGACTGATTTGATCATTCTTTTCTTTTGCTGGTATGTAACGGGCACATCAGGCTGTTCTTATTTTGCTCCTTCCTTAGCCAATCGATCAGTTTTGTCGTTTCCGGGTACTCACGTACGCTTACATTTTCTTGGTCCAAGATGTTCTCTAGTTCTATTATTTTTTCTTGCTGACTCCCTTCGCAGTCCAGTGCATTAGTTTTAGTCTTTTCTTGGCATGGCTGTCACAAATTAAATGATGACAGAGTGACAAATGGAGTGGCTATGGTTGTGTCTAGGGTATGTCCTTGTAAGTGTGATGTTGAACAACTGATTAACCACGATGCATCAAAATCAAACACCAGACTGCGCACACAATACTTTAATTTGAACATCTGGATACAACATTATTCCCCAGGAACGTTCATTGTGTGTGTATATATATATATATATATATATATATATATATATATATATATATATATATATATATCTATATATATATATATATATATATATATATATATATATATATATATATATATATCATGTGCCATGCCGAAAAGCGTGGGCGGTCATGACTCGCCATTTCACTCGATCACCAGTGTCGTGGATCAGCTCATTGTTCCTGTCTCGTCCATGCCATGTGGCCAAGCCATCCAGGTCTTTATATATATATATATATATATATATATATATATATATATATATATATATATATATATATATATATATATATATATATATATATATATATATATATATATATATACAACAGAGTGTATGCGGCTTTGTTTGTTTGTTTGTTTGTATTGGATGCGTTCGATAACGGTACATCCGATTGAGATGAAATTTTCTACACGCCTCCTTTCATTCCTGTGCAACCGACTATAATAGTTTCATAGCGTAAAATCTTCTACTTATTTAATAACATTTACTTTTTCATTTTTTATTATATAAGCATCGTGGGCTTATAATGAAGAAAATGATCTTTATCGATCCCAGGATGCTGGAAAGACCCTACGTACCACCCAACACACTAACAGATAACTTGCGTGATTTGGATCAGCAAATGCAACATGTCCTAGATAACGAAGATCTACCACCTCGTGAGAAAGCCAGAGTGTATCAACAGACCTTGCAGCGGCATCTGAATCGACTTGAGCAGTACATACATAAACCTTTAGGGACAGTGGATATCAAGGAAAAAAACCAGAAGTCAGCGCTTTACCGGCTTCAGTAGCCGAGACACCTCTTCAACCGACGCTGGCTAAAAGTCCACCAACACCTATTCAACCGACTAAAAGTCAAGTAGTCGAACAAACAGTCGAGACAACACCGCCTTACAGACTTAGGCGAAGCAAAAAGAAGAGTAGGATACCTACACCCAAGTGGGAAAAATGGCCGCGCAAATAAGAAAATATTACTACGACCCTAAGAAACTCGGAGCCTATGGCGGAGCCTCCGCTTTAAATCGGCATACTTAATTGAAGAATATAGAGACTTGGCTACGACATCAGGATACTTATACTTTGCATAAACCGATCCGTCGTCGTTTCCAGAGGCGTCAATCTATAACCGGTGGTATAAATCAACAGTTTCAAGCCGACTTGATAGATATGAGAAAATTACAAAGATACAATGATGGGATGTCGTACCTAGTGACGTGTCTCGATGTGTTTAGTAAATATGCTTGGGCCATCCCGATCAAGAAAAAAAACGGGGAAATAGCTAGTGGACGCCGTGAGTAACATTTTTGCTGATAGACAACCGATAAATTTTCAGACCGATAAAGGATCGAAATTTGTCAATCGGACTTTTTTATAATTTCTGAAAGATCGAGGTGTGCATTTCTTTACCACTGAGAATGAAGATGTGAAAGCCGCGATAGTGTAAAGATTCAATCGAACCCTGAAATAAAAATATGTGGCGATATTTCACCAAGACCAATAAATTTCGATACGTCGACGT
This sequence comes from Cepaea nemoralis, assembly GCA_014155875.1. Taxonomy (NCBI): domain Eukaryota; kingdom Metazoa; phylum Mollusca; class Gastropoda; order Stylommatophora; family Helicidae; genus Cepaea; species Cepaea nemoralis. The sequence continues at coordinate 256,778 of JACEFZ010018580.1, forward strand.
GATAGATAAACTGATCCGAAACTACAACGGGTCGTATCACAGAAGTATTCGCATGGCGCCCACACAAGACAACTTTACGAATCAAAACAAGGTGTGGAATAACCTGCATCAGAAGACTATCGACAGAAAAGTATATTTTACACCAGGCGATCGAGTCCGACTGGCTCAACCCAAACAACCTTTTAAAAAGGGGTATACGTCCTCTTGGACAGAAGAACTGTTTACCGTCAGTCGTATAAATCAGACCAGTCCGGACACGTATGTGTTAAACGACGATTCGGGGAAGAACTTCAAGGTTAATTCTACCGAGAAGAAATACAACTCGTCGGAGACAAGCAAGTGTATCGCGTCGAATCAGTCTTACAAGAAAGACCCAGGCGAGGTGGTAAAGAGTACTTAGTCAAGTGGTTCGGGTATCCCAAATCATTCAACAGTTGGGTCTGAGACCTAACCAGATACTAATGGAAGAAACCAATGTGGAAACCAGCTCACAAAATACTACAGAATGAGAAAGAAACTCGGTCTGGTGCATGTTTGGTCGGCGAGTGCCGCGTCTTGAGAATGTCTTCTTCTGTCAACTGGTCGTTATATACACCGTCATTGGCGTATCACTATTCAATCTGTCTCGAGAAAGCGTCCACGCAGTCGAGGGCAAGGTGTGGATCGCTCTGCTAAGCATCTGTCTGGGTTACATGTTACCAAGCCCTAAAATATGAGTTTCTATGTGACATTACCGAGCAATGCTTCACCCAACATGTTTCCCAAGAACGCTCCAGGTCACTATTTCGTCAAGTTACCGCAGACTATTGAGGGGAATCAGCATTATGAAGTGGGTCTGGTCAAAATTCAATTTCCCAACTACTACTGCAATTTACTAGAGAATGAAGTGTGGATAAGATAAAACTCACCCACCAGAGGAAATTCCAGAAAACTGTGTCCCCCAGGCCTATACAGCTCACCAGGCGCGTTTATAGCGGAGCTGGATCAAATAATGAAAGAGTCTGAGGTGGAAGACCAGCCGCGAGTCAGATTCTATTTCGGCAATACCTCAAAGAAAGTCATCGTGAAAATATTCGAAGCTGGTGCCGTGGCTATGTTTAGCAAAAAGTTGAAAGATATATTAGGACTTCACTCCTCGAAGATATCCCATGTCAACCCATTAATGGAAGGCCAAGTGGCGATAGACCTAAATAACGACCTGCAAAATATCTACGTCTACTGCGATCTCATAGCCCATGAGACCAGTCGGAGACGTCATGGTCCCATTACTGAGGACGGTTCCTATCATGAGTCAGCTGTCGGCATCGGTGTATCTCGCCTACGACAAACCTCATTACGTGCCACTGAGTCGGTACTCCTTCGACACGGTGGAAATCCTTTTAACCACTGATGCGGGCACAAACGTCTCATTCACTTCCGGGACTTCAGTGCTGACGTTACATTTTCGAATTCGGCGGAGATCAGACCCAGAATAATGAAATACGTGGCGTTACGTCGAAATCCCAGACTGTACGAAGACTTTTACTGTAATCAAGCTGGACATGGCATGCCGGTCTTTGTGGGTGGTCGGAGGCAGAGAGGGCGTGGTATCGGCAGTTTCTTCAGTGGACTCGGTCGCACGATTCTACCCTGGCTAAAGACCGGTGGTAAGACCCTACTCAGAGAAGGTCTCGGGACGGGTCTGCGAGTGGCCCAATATGCTCTGGCTGGTAGGAATGTTGGGGAGTCCTTCAAAGAACACGCCACGCAAGCCGATCAGCGAGGAGCTGTCAACCACGTTCGCCAATCAGGTAGCGGTATCAGAAGAAAGAGACGCGCAGCGCCAACTGGTGAGCCCAGTAAACGTATACAACTGACCCCCACACATCGTCGAGCTCATAAGAAGAAGCATCAGCACTCGGATATCTTTGCATAATGGCTCTGATTCATCCTCATTTGAGTGTCTTCATTCTGGTCCGGATCTATTTCGTGTACCACCCACGCAGACCGCTGTGGAAGAGGGACAGTTTCTGGAGATACACCCTTTAGCCTCACTAGCCCCCGGTGCACCTATAGAATTGCCATCTCTGGTGCCAGTGAAGAGTATCTGGATATGTTTAACACTTTCTTACACGTCAGAGCTAAAGTCACACTACCCAACGGTGACAAACTACCACCCACGGCCGATGTCGCTCCTGTCAACTATTACCTGCATAGTTTATTTTCTCAAGTGGACGTCTCACTCAACAACACGCTAATCACCCCTAGTGAAAATTCGTATCCGTATAGAGCCTACTTGGAAGCGACATTGAACCATGGGGAAGAAGCCAAAAAGAGTCATCTCTCAGCCGCCCTCTATTACTATGACACGGCCAAATTCCTCGATGACACGCAAGGCGAAAACAACAAGGGGCTAAGAACACGACGTCAACTAGCCAGTGAGAGTCAAGAAATAGATATGATGGGTCGACTACACGCCGACATTTTTGTGCAAGACCGCTAAATGATAAACGGTGTGGATGTGAAAATTAAGCTGACTCCGTCCAAGGCCACCTTTAACCTATTGGCCCCGACGGGGCGCTTGGTTATTCATCTATTATAACACATGCCACGCTGGTGGTTCGTAAAGCCAGACTGAATCCGGCCATCGCGCTCGCCCACGAGAAAGCCTTGATGAGAGCCAACGCGAAATTCCCGTTCAAGCGTGTGGTGCTAAAAACATTAGCTATCCCTCAGGGTATGTTATCTCACACACAAGACACTCTGTTTGTTAGTCAAACACCCACTCGCGTTGTGATTGGACTTGTTACATCAACAGCTTTTAACGGTTCCTACAGCTATAACCCGTATAGTTTTCAAACTTTTGGTTTGACGTACCTGAACGTAACCGTCGACGGTCGAACTGCCACCAGCAAACCACTGACCATGGACTTTGAGCGCAATCAATGCGTACGAGCGTATTTTGGTACTAACCTAGCCATGGGTCTAGTAGGCAAAGACGCCGGCAACTCAATTGACTATAATCAAGTCAAGTATGGCTATACGCTTACGCCTTTGATCTGAGTCCCAGTTTACTGGACGGAGACCAGTTTGAGATGCCAAGAATGGGCCCTTTAACACTGGAATTTAATTTCAACACACCCACCCCAGAGCCATTACAAGTCATCGTCTACGCCGAGCACGACGGGAATATTTAAGTATCCAAGACCAGACAAGTGCTAACAGATAACGCTTCATAATGAAAACGCAGAAGATTACCAGAATACTACTAGCTGATACGTATGCTCGTCGACTACAGGTCAGAGTGTGCGCTCGAGATCAGCTACCCCGATATCTAGATAGGTAGCAGACCAGCAGCTTTTATTGTAAACACTGACCCTTGCTATAAACCAGGTTCCCACTGGGTCGCCATGTACTACGACGGGTCAGGCAAATGCGAGTACTTTGACGCATTTGGTCTACAGCCCTTACATAGTGACCTTATAATTTTATTGACCATAATTCAGACACACCGCTCATGTATAATACCCGGGTCTTACAAGATGTGTTAAGCACCGCCTGTGGCCTCTACGCTATCTATTTAATCCTGATGAAAAGTCGTGGGGCGAGCATGACCCGCATTCTCCAACCCTTTTCAAGCAAACAATGGGTCAACGATCGGTTAGTAGGCCGCCTAGTCATGCCATACGTAATGCAGCTGAGACGGTATAACCAGTTTACACTCTAGTATATAAACCCGACCCGAGTACAATTAACTCATTCTGAAGATGACTACAGAACGCAACACAGCTAACTGGGTCTACCTGACTCGTAATGGTGATATTGTTAGACCCCAGTGGGAGATGGTGTCAAGGCCGTATTTGTTTCATCCTACAGAGGAATGATCAAGTTACACATCCGTCGATTCTGTGGTGAATCCGAGAGCAGGTTTCCTGTCCCATTGGGAATGACATTTACTCGCCAAGAATATGAACAGTTGATAGCTATGCATCGCGAGATCCTAGCTGACTTTGATAGACTCAGCCATCAACCTATTCAAGTAAGTAAACAAGACACTAATCGAAGAAAGAAAGTCCAAGTCAAAAAGGGCACTAAACGAAGATACCCAAGTCAAAAGACTACCCAAGCAGACGTGTGACCATCCCCAGATGTGTGATGTACCCCAGATGTGTGATCAGCCCCAGATGTGTATCCGACAGTCAGATGTGTGTCTACCAAGGTCAGATGACAGCCCATAGGAGATCCAGATAATTATGTGAAGACTCAAAATGTATAAAGTTTTGAAAATAAAAATGAAGAAAAAAGAAAAAAAAATTGCGGAAGATATCGCAAAACAAAATAAATAACACGATGACCCTAGTATGGCAATATATCATCCTTCTATCCAAATGGCAGGCCACATTTGGCGATATATTATCCTTTGGCACTGAATCAGTTAAATGCTGTGGATGAGTGCGACGTTGTGTATTAGATAGACGCGGTATGAACGCCCGCGTTTACCGTTATGATACATGCGGTTGGTGATGACGCTGTGACAGCCACCACGAAAAGATGATGATTACTGAGGTAATGTACTACACAAAGGCACCACTTTGGCAGCCGAGCGTCTGACACTATTGCCGGGTCGTTCAAAATGCAGTTAGCAATCTTACCAAGAATTTACAAGCATAGAATCAATAGTGGGGTTGAATGCGATGCCCTGTATTGACGCTGTACCGGCCTTTAGATGATTGTATGACTGCGATGTCCTGTATTAGATAGACGAGTTATGATGATGACGCTGTGACACCCACCGAGAAAAGATGATGATAATTACTGAGGTATTGTACTACACAACGCCACCACTTTGGCAGCCGGGCGTCTGACACGAGTGTCGGCTCGTTCAAAGAGCACTGAGCAAACTTACCAAGAATTTACAAGCAAAGAAAGAATATTGGGGTAGAATGCGATGCCCTGTATTGACGCTGTACCGGCCTTTAGATTATGTGCATGACTGCGATGTCCTGTATTAGATAGACGAGTTATGATGATGACTCTGTTACAGCCACCGCGAAAAGATGATGATGATTACTGAGGTATTGAAATACACGACGCTACCGATTTGGCAGCAGGGCGTCTGATACGAGTGTCGGCTCGTTCAAATACCACTGTGCAAACTTATCAAGAATATACAAAACACAAAAAGAATGTTGGGGTTGTAGGCGATGCCGTGTATTGACGATTTACCGTCCTTTAAATGTTATGCATGACTGCGAGGTTGTGTATTAGATAGACGAGGTATGAACGCCCACGCTTACCGTTGTGGTACATGTTAAACAATATATAATGACACAAAGTAGTGCAGCTTTACATAACAGAGTTACGACACATACAGAACGTTGCGGCGGTTAGCCTTCATCAGCAAACAAACACATTCACAAACACAACATACAGTCAAGGAGAACTCCTGTGACTACATTAGAAGGTGATGACAGGACGAGAGGAACAAATGCATGGAAAGATGGAAGCAATGAAGAGGAAATGAGAATTGACAAAATGTTAATTGAAAAGAATGTTAGTCGAAGAAAATGTTTAATAGAAAAACTGTTTATAGAGAAAAAAACAAACTGTATACTCACCTCACGTACGGACCTGTGAATGTTTACGGAAATCTCAGGTGTATGTATTTTTATAACGGTGCTGGATGTTACGGTACAGTGAACACATAGAAAGAAGGGGGCGGGGTAGGAGGCGTGTAAGATTGACCACGGCCCCATTGTGTTGTTGGTTTGGGTGGACTGGTGTGCAGGAACACGCGTTCTACATAGACACACTTCAACAGACAAAATGCTGGTGTTTGTGGACATGCAAGAAGAGAGAGAGGGAGAGAGAGAGAGAGAGAGAGAGAGAGAGGAGAGCGAGAGAGAGACAGACAGAGAGAGACAGAGAGAGGAAAAGTGCCTGCGACCTACCACATGGGGTATATTGTAACCTACGAAATAGTCGGTATGGTTGCTAGTCATACAACGCGCTTCAGGAGCCCCTCGCCCAGTCCTAGAGTTGTTGGGGTTGTGTAAGATCCAACCACTGGCAATGCACGTGAAGAAGGTATGCACAGAGAAGCCAGATGTAAGAGGAGAGAGAGAGGGAGAGAGATAGTGAGAGAGAGAGAGCGCGAAAGGGGGGAGAGAGAGGGAGAGAGAGGGAGAAGAGAGGAGGGGGGAGAGGGAGGGAGAGGGAGAGAGAGAGAGGGAGAGAGATAGAGAGAAAGGGAGAGAGAGAGGGGAGAGGAAGAGAGAGAGGGAGAGAGAGAGGGAGAGAGAGAGGGAGAGAGATAGAGAGAAAGGGAGGGAGAGAGGGGGAGAGGGAGAGAGAGAGAGGGAGAGAGAGGGAGAGAGAGGGAGGGAGAGAGGGGGAGAGAGAGGGAGAGAGAGAGTGAGGGAGGGTGAGAGCGAGAGAGGAGGAGGGCACGAGAGAGATCAAGGGAGGGAGAGAAAGCGCGAGAGGGAGTGAGAGAGGGAGAGAGAGAGCGAGAGAGGGAGTGAGAGAGAGAGGGAGAGAGCGAGAGGGTGAAAGAGAGAGAGAGGGAGAGAGAGAGAAAGAGAGAGAGAGAGAGAGGAAAAGTGCCTGTGATATACCACATGAGGCGTGTGGGGCGCGTCGGTCTACGTGTACGACGTTTCCCTCGTACTGTACCCTATGACATAGTCAGTATGGTTGATTATTGCACAGTACACTTCAGGAGCCTCTCGCCCAGTGTTTAAGTTGTTAGGGCTGTGTGAGATATAACCACTGGTAATACAAGTGAAGTGGGTGGGCACAGAGAAGCAAGATGTAAGGAGAGAGAGAGAGAGAGAGAGAGAGAGAGAGCTCTCTCTCCTTACATCTTGCTTCTCTGTGCCCACCCACTTCACTTGTATTACCAGTGGTTATATCTCACACAGCCCTAACAACTCAAACACTGGGCGAGAGGCTCCTGAAGTGTACTGTGCAATAATCAACCATACTGACTATGTCATAGGGTACAGTACGAGGGAAACGTCGTACACGTAGACCGACGCGCCCCACACGCCTCATGTGGTATATCACAGGCACTTTTCCTCTCTCTCTCTCTCTCTCTCTCTCTTCTCTCTCTCTCCCTCTCTCTCTCTCTTTCACCCTCTCGCTCTCTCCCTCTCTCTCTCACTCCCTCTCTCGCTCTCTCTCTCCCTCTCTCACTCCCTCTCGCGCTTTCTCTCCCTCCCTTGATCTCTCTCGTGCCCTCCTCCTCTCTCGCTCTCACCCTCCCTCACTCTCTCTCTCCCTCTCTCTCCCCCTCTCTCCCTCCCTCTCTCTCCCTCTCTCTCCCTCTCTCTCTCCCTCTCCCCCTCTCTCCCTCCCTTCTCTCTATCTCTCTCCCTCTCTCTCTCCCTCTCTCTCTCCCTCTCTCTCTTCCTCTCCCCTCTCTCTCTCCCTTTCTCTCTATCTCTCTCTCTCTCTCTCCCTCTCTCTCCCTCCCCCCCCTCCTCTCTTCTCCCTCTCTCTCCCTCTCTCTCCCCCCTTTCGCGCTCTCTCTCTCTCACTATCTCTCTCCCTCTCTCTCTCCTCTTACATCTGGCTTCTCTGTGCATACCTTCTTCACGTGCATTGCCAGTGGTTGGATCTTACACAACCCCAACAACTCTAGGACTGGGCGAGGGGCTCCTGAAGCGCGTTGTATGACTAGCAACCATACCGACTATTTCGTAGGTTACAATATACCCCATGTGGTAGGTCGCAGGCACTTTTCCTCTCTCTGTCTCTCTCTGTCTGTCTCTCTCTCGCTCTCCTCTCTCTCTCTCTCTCTCTCTCTCTCTCCCTCTCTCTCTTCTTGCATGTCCACAAACACCAGCATTTTGTCTGTTGAAGTGTGTCTATGTAGAACGCGTGTTCCTGCACACCAGTCCACCCAAACCAACAACACAATGGGGCCGTGGTCAATCTTACACGCCTCCTACCCCGCCCCCTTCTTTCTATGTGTTCACTGTACCGTAACATCCAGCACCGTTATAAAAATACATACACCTGAGATTTCCGTAAACATTCACAGGTCCGTACGTGAGGTGAGTATACAGTTTGTTTTTTTCTCTATAAACAGTTTTTCTATTAAACATTTTCTTCGACTAACATTCTTTTCAATTAACATTTTGTCAATTCTCATTTCCTCTTCATTGCTTCTATTTTTCCATGCATTTGTTCCTCTCGTCCTGTCATCACCTTCTAATGTAGTCACAGGAGTTCTCCTTGACTGTATGTTGTATTTGTGAATGTGTTTGTTTGCTGATGAAGGCTAACCGCCGCAACGTTCTGTATGTGTCGTAACTCTGTTATGTAAAGCTGCACTACTTTGTGTCATTATATATTGTTTAAACTTTCACAGCTTTACCGCAGTTCCACCAAATTTTATGGTACATGTTAATGCTGCTGATAGCATAAGATGGTGATGATACGCCTACTCGACTCCGCCACGTGGTACTAGAATAGCGGAACAATACGGCAAAGAGAAAAAGATTGCATTGCCCCGCGGGCGGCAGGACACATGATGCTGCTGATGATGGTCTTCGCATATATACAGTGTATAGACTCATTTTGTCGGACGCATTTATCAGCAGAGTTTTGCTCGGTTAGTATATTTAATTCAATAAGAAGAACATCCATATCTTGTGCTGTTTTAATGTATATTTCTTCTGGCAAATTTACAGCATTTCTAACTTATTTTTAACCCAAAACCTTCAGAATATTTTTGCTTGACTCCCTCGCTTGAGCGCAGATATATAAAGTTGATTAGCGGCCAGTGGAGCGACCCCGTGCAGAGAAACATAGATGCTACCTGAGATTGTCGCTTGATCAGTACTGAGCGGAATACATTACCCCGAGAACGGCTACGGCCCCGGTGTTTATCTATAATCAAGATCAGGGATGGTTAGTGTACGAGGGCCCAGCGGTTCTAAAGAAATTAAGAAAGACGTTATAATTTAGGTGTTTTTACAAAATTGGAATGCTTTTATGTAGATCGAACCAGTGGGTGAGGGATATATATATATATATATATATATATATATATATATATATATATATATATATATATATATATATATATATATATATATATATATATATATATATATATATATATAAAACAGAGTGTATGTGGCTTTGTTTGTGTGTTTGTGGTCAGCTAGCTATGTATTGGATGCGTTCGATAACGGTACATCCGATTGAGATGAAATTTTCTACACGTCTTCCTTTCATTCCTGTGCAACCGACTATAATAGTTTCTTAGTGTAAAATCTTCTACTTATTTAATAACATTTACTTTTTCATTTTCATTATATAATGTCTATATAGCAGGGGGACTTAACTCTAGAAAAGTTATTTCAAGGGGCATAACTTTTAATAACATTTCTATATACTTTATAGTCATATTGTTGGACTTACTTGCACTATTGTTAAACTCTTTGTCTATAGTTATTTTCAGGCATATGAGTTATAATAAATAATGATATAATCTTTAAGGCATTTTCAAAGTTTGCATAAAAATAATGCATAATGCATAACATTGTAACCCATCTTTTTCTGCTTACAGAACTTATCAACTGTCATGTCGGTGATTAAAAACAGTTTTCATTAAAAATAATGAATGGTGTGTGGAAGGACATTCTTTTAAGTTACTGTTTACCGGCGAAACCACGCCGGGTCAGATAGATAGACAGACAGACAGATAGTCGGGAACGGAAGCTTATTTGACTACTTATATGAATGAATTAAATGACATGCTCCCCACCAGGGACTGGGTGAAGCCGGGCCGGGTCAGACAGACAGACAGATAAACAGACAGTCGGGAACGGGAGAGCTTATATGACTACGTATATGAATTAAATGAGATGCTCCCCACCAGGGACTGGGTGAAGCCGGGCCGGGACAGACAGACAGACAGATAGACAGACAAACAGATAGTCGGGAACGGGAGAGGTTATATGACTACGTATATGAATTAAATGAGATGCTCCCCACCAGGGACTGGGTGAAGCCGGGTCAGACAGACAGACAGACAGATAGACAGACAGACAGATAGTCGGGAACGGGAGAGCTTATATGACTACTTATATGAATTAAATGAGATGCTCCCCACCAGGGACTGGGTGAAGCCGGGCCGGGTCAGCCAGACAGACAGACAGACAAACAAGCAGACAGACAGACTGATAGATAGATAGATCCCCTCCAGGGCCTGGGCGAAGCCGGGCCGGGTCAGCTAGTATATATATATATATATATATATATATATATATATATATATATATATATATATATATATATATATATATATATATATATATATATATATATATATATATATATATATATATATAGTTGCCTGGATAACGTGGTCACGTGGGATATGTGGTGATCGAGCCGAATGGCAACATGGCGGATGGGACAAATTAATAATTATGATACTTACTTCTTTTCTACAGAAATGAGGTTTCTGAGAAGAATACTCAACGTATCAAGAAGAGATAAGATCAGAAATGAAGAAATCAGGACTAAAATAGGGGTTAAAGCTGCTCTAGATTTTATTAGAAAGCAGCAAGTCAAATGGTTTGGCCATGCAAGTAGGCTACCAGTCAACAGCATGCCACAACAAGCAATGATGTACAGACCAGATGGAAACAGAGGAAGAGGCCGACCACGTAAACGTTGGACTGAGGGAATAACAGAATCCATGGGAATGTCGATATACGAAGCCCATAACCGGGCACTCTCACGAAGTTTGTACTTCACCTCGACACCGCAAGGTACAAGAGGAACATGATGAGATGAGATGAGACTTCTTTTCTAGCTCTCGGGCGGGGTGTCCGATGTGCAGGTTGATTATCTTCTGGCTCTTCGTCGGGCTGTAAGCTTCTCGATGATGATTCTTTTCTGTGGTCAGCAATAGAATTAGACTAAGCCATGGCGTATGGCTGTCTTATAGCGGCAAGTCACGTGGTATAGCTATAGCCATAAACCAGTTTATACTGGTTTATACATAGACAACTGCTGACATGGCAATTTTACTATGTGAACACGCTGTAGAGTACCTACATAGCATATTCAAACATGTTTTCAGCACTGAATCATGTTTGATCGGCGTTGGATAGATAACTAAGGTGTCAAGGTCGGGCATTGCTGTTATATAGTTACTGAGGAGTGTGCGAGGTCCAGAGAGAGAGAGAGAGAGAGAGAGAGAGAGAGAGAGAGAGAGAGAGAGAGAGAGGGGGGGGGTAATGAAAGATATAGAGAAAATAATCATATAAAGAGAAAGAAAGAAAATAAATAATGAAATACACAGGTCGGCTTGGTATATTTTAAGACTCCCTGATAGAAACTAGACTTTTTATCACTCGACAGTAATTCACATGTTTGAACTTTGGGTGACCTTTACCTGTCGTATTTGTTATGGTGCAATGCAGGGGAGACAATTATGTTTATTAAGGGACGTTATTTGTGGGGTTTCATTACATATTTTTATGATTATCTTGGTAAGTTATCGCTGTTATTAATTGAAAAGAGTAGTTTTTTTATTGACATTAAAATTCTCCACTATACATACAAGAATTTAACCGTTTATTATGTTTTTAGGGTTAATTTTTTAGTATTATTGTATGCGTGTCTATTATATTTTTAAACCAGATTTTCACCAAGCGCTTAACGTTGATACATGGGTAGGGACTTCTACCGAATTAGCTATCACGCTGAGCCGTGAAAAAGTTTATTGACGTGGTCATTACTTGGCCCACTCGAGGTAACTCGAGAGATGGAATAAATCATTTTTCTGTCATATTGGATTTCGGTCTCCTCATCGAATGGGGGTCGATATCTACCATGACTAAGGCTCGATCACACCAGGTGACCACCGCCGCGGTGCCCCACACCCGCCCGGTCGGATCGCGTCGAACCAGCCGCCATCATCAGGATAACAGGAAGTGACCCAAGATAATACCCGCCAATTTTTGAAAAAAGATGAGGTCAAATGAGGGCCGTTTTCAATCTGGTGCTATACCCTTCGTATAGTAAAAAATGACGAAATCTACGACGTAGTGCACCATATTTGCTACTTAAATTGCATGTCTCTTACTACTACTCATTATACTGCCCAATTATTGATATTTATACGTAGAATAAACACTTCTTTCACACTCACTGAAGAGTTACTGAGTGTCGAGTCACTCAAAGACGCAACCACAGGCCATGATATATTCATTCAATGCTGTTACTAACTGTATTGAAAGAACTGGGTTGGTTTGGAACAAGATGGCAAGTGTATTAACTGACGGAGCTCATGATTTGATTGGGGAAAAAATGTAGGTTTGGTAAAGTTAATAAGTGATAAGATTAAAGCAGAATATCCAGGCCACACATTATTACCACTTCATTGTGTGATTCATCAAGAAAGTCTGTGTAAAACTGTTTTGAATATGAAGCATGTTATTGACCCAGTTGTCAGTGTCATCAACCTCATCAGATCAAGAAGACACAATCACAGACAGTTCAAGGCATTACTTCACGATTTGGAAACTGAACATTCCGATGTCCTGTACCACACCAGTGTTCGATGGTTGAATCTCGGCAAGGTGTTGAGGCGAATTTGGGAACTCAGAGAAGAAATAGTGGTGTTCCTAGAGATGAAGGACATTGAATGTGACTTTAATACTAACATTGTCAATAAAGAGTGGAAGTTAGATTTTATGTTTGCCATTGAAATTATGGAAAAGTTAAATGAACTGAATGTTAAATTTCAGGGCAATAGTGTGTTTGCACATGAATTGTATGTACATGTTCAATCATTTCAGGCAAAACTATCAATGTTCTCCAGACAAGCAAGTGAAAAAAGATTTTGTCACTTCCCTTTGCTAAAACAAGAAACAATTTCTGGTGAAATGACTAAAAAGTACAAAACCCAATTAGATGCATTAAATAGGGGGGATGCGTGGTCTCGAGGTATGGTGTCCACCTTGACTGCTGGAGGTCCCGGGTTCAATTCCTGGTTATGACAGGGATTTTTTCTAGTGGACTTCTAGTAGTAAATCTTCCCCCGGTCTCTTGGTAGTGAGATTGGACGCCTATGTGTATTTTTGCGCACTTAAAAAATCCCTTGGCAGTTGAAAATCGGAAAAGAGTAGCCTAACGGCGCTGCCAGGGCAAAATTTCGAGTTAAAAATCTACCCAAAGTATTGCAGGATCCTCGCCGGTGCTACGGAGTTCGTGCACAGAACTGAGTTTCTCCAGAGTCAGGTTTGAGTTAGGAGGAGAACGGAGCACTTATGGGTTCACCCGTGTGCCGTGATGTTGATACATCGACTAAACTAAATTAGGTGCATTGATTGAAGAATTTCGATGGAGATTCCCAGCTTTCAAGAACTTAGAGCCACAGTTCAATATTCTCAGTTCCCCTTTTAGTGCTAAAGCTGATACAGCCACAGAGGACATACAGTTGGAGCTCCGTGACTTACAAGTAGATCATGACCTGAAAGAGAAATTCAAGTCAGATGGTTTGCTGGATTTCTATGGATCTTTATCATAAGAATCATTTTCCAATTTAATCAACTTAGCAGCTAAACTTGTATCATTGTTTGGATCAACATGCATTTGCGAACAATTATTCTCTTGCTTGAAGATCAACAAATCTAAGATTAGGTCTTTATTGTCGGACTGCAACTCGCATGCTGTCATGCGAATTTCAACAAGTAAACTTGCTCCAGATTTCAAGAATATTGTAAAAAAGTGCAAGCAGTTACACACATCTCATTAGAAAACAAGAATTATAGTGACAATGTAGTCGGTTTGTGTTTATATTAAAGCCATTGATAGATAATAAAGAATATGTGTTATTATAACGAGTTGTAAAATCTTGTTAACAAATTAGTAAACGTGTTTGTCCATATTGTCAAATATAATGTATAAGTAAAATAAAATTGCAATTATTAGTTATTTATACTGCTTAGTAACCTATAAATAATTAATAATTACTTATTGTGATAGGTTGTTGTAAAAAAAATGGACATTGTGTGTGTGTGTGTGTGTGTGTGTGTGTGTGTGTGTGTGTGTGTGTGTGTGTGTGTGTGTGTGTGTGTGTGTGTGTGTGTGTGTGTGTGTGTGTGTGTGCTTGCGGCCCTCCAATAGCTTTACATTTGTTAATGCGGCCCTGCGCACAATATGTTTGCCCACAACTGCATTAGACGATTATTTCATGATCACCGTCTGAAAGCAACTCTCTGAAAAGAGTAGATCGGTGAGAACATTAGGCTACAACTGTGACATACATGCACATAAACATCATCACATGCAATCAGAAATGTATTACCATACCATTACGGAATACTAGAACTGCTCTCTCAACAAGAGGTTCTCGCATGTGGGTGCATCAGATGTCGAATAGTTCGTCTGGGAAGCACATGTCCCGAAAGTACCGGTGTTGTACGTCTGACCCTTGTCATCGGATCCTGTCACCTTGTATTATCCCTTTTCTTCATCTGTCAACCATCATACATCATCAACCTTATTATACACTTAAATCATATTTAAGTGTAATGGTTCTACCATATGGAGGTGTCCAGCCGGACAGTTCCTCCTTATCATCATAACAAAACAATCAATTAATTCATTAATCATTCATTAATAACTCAATAATCATTAACAAATCAATAATCAAGCACTTTGCTTCTGGGATAACCGTCCCAGAGCATATGGAACCTCTCTTTGTTAACCCCCTCTTCCTGAAATGCAAAGAGTATTAGTTCCCTTCACATGTAGTTGGTGGCAATCCACACCGTTCCCTTACCCCAGATCAGCTGTGGACAAAGTATGAAAGGTTTCCATGGCGTATTAGGCCACGCAATCCCCTTTTAGAATGTCACCTAGCAACTCATCCCCTAATTTCCGATGTCTCCCTGCAAGTGTATCAAATCCCTCTTCTGTAGCACCCTGCCTCTTGTAGATGTCTCCCACTATCAGGATAGGGTTTAGAGAGTGGAGTAGAGTAAGTCGTTGAACGCTCCTCTCGAATCTCGTCTTCGTTACAAACGCCAATGCGCTCTGTTGCGACGCGTCATTGCACTAAACGCCGTTCATTCCGAATTCACAACTAAGGTCAGCACCACGATCCCACATGAAATAAATCACTACCACAATCACACAGCACAATTTCCTTAGAAATGCTGCATTGCGATATTCACATAGAAATAAATTCACTTCACCTCCCGTTAGAAATAGCACAACACCACACTCCCTTGAAATACCACAGCACCATATATTCAGAGAATGTAACACACCACAAGCTTCTCAATCAATAAACAGGTAGGTCAACAAACATGTTATGCGAAATCTTACCATATTGACAAAAGGACATTCAAAACTAACAGTGCTACTTGAACATCAATTCTACTTCTTGCACTAACAAATATGGATTTCAACAACACACCAATATTATGTATATTTAGCAACATTTCGCCTATGCAAAAGGACTTGGCTATAATCCTAAAATTACAAACAATATTGTCGTATTACAGTTAGACCGGAGGAAATCCTACACACACCAGTGTCCTAGATTTACACCTGACGCGATCGATAAAGCTACATAATTATTCATGAGGTTGGTTCGACAAACACAGCGCGATAGCAGTTGTTTCGTTTGCATAATGCGGCGCGGTATGAATAGAGACTAAATAATGTTTCATTCACCTTAGAGTGAGACTCACAGCAGATTTCAGCCATCTCATTGTCGGGCGCTGACAAGCTATCAAGTCGTGAAGACAAAATGGACAGATATGCGTCCGGTCAGGGTGAAGCAGTTGTGCGACTGACACTAACAAAGCCAGCCCTTTAAGTTGCGTATACCACTCAACACTCGAGAACCTGGTGGCTCACGGAGAGAGACACTCCCCCCCCCCCCCCCCCCCCTGAAACTCCTGTTGAGTGAGGTCATACGTTTTTGGGTGCAGGTTGCTAACTCAACCGATCATTTACGCGACTGTTCGAGAAAGTCTAGAAAGGGCGAAGCCAGTCGGATTACTCCAAGTTATAAATAGCCTGTGAGGGAAACAACTCTGCTAACCCCGGCCGGCAGGGAATTCCCTAATGAGAAGACACGCGAATTGAGTCAACCTGTGACAGTTGCTCACTGTGTGTAACAATCGCATTTACTAATTGTTGCAGATCCTGCTCATTGTCTGCAATCAATACTGCATCACTTGCATATCTAATGTTATTGATGTTTAGTCCCCCAATAATGATTCCATTTATATCTTCTACATTTCTGAAAACATGTTCACTGTATCGGGACAAACGATCTAGAGACATTACACATCTCTATCTAACATCTCTCTTAATATGTTGATATTGACCCACCTTATTGACAATCCTTATGGCAGCTTGTTTTTGATTTTATTTTTTTTTTTTTTTTTTTTTTTTTCAATATACAATGGTAACTCGGGTTACGAACTTAATTTGTTCCAGAACTCTGTTCATAACTCGAAACATTCGTAAACTGAAACATTGAAATCAATGAAATAAAGACAATCTGTTTCAAGATGAAAGAATCAATTTTTTTTAATTATTATTATTATTATTAACATTCAGCCATTTACCTGACAAAACGAGAAAGAGAACAACCAAATAAATTAAATGTAAAATAAAACAAAAAGATTTAGTCTATCTTTCTTACCAAGAAAACGATCATGGGAAATTTGTCACTGTCTTTGCTATTCTGAATCGTTAGTTTGAGTAGTTTCTTGTCGCTGTTTCTTGGCAGCCGACTGGGAATCGTTCTGCTCCAAGAAACTATCAAGGAACATTTGTCGCTTCCTTTGCTGGACAACCTTTCTAAAGTGGGCCATCGCGTTATCATTCATCAGGTTTACTGCCCTGTTAGCAACAAGTTTGTTTGGATGATGGTTAACAATGAAGTCTTCGACGTCTGCCCACTTGCTGCAAATTTCTTTAATCCTGGTAGTTGAAACGGTCGCCTGCGCCTCCTTTAATTTCTTTAGCTGTTCATTGTGAAGATCCACAAACTCATCTGTAGTGAGCTCTCCACTGTGGTCCTCAATCATCTCCTCCAAGTCGTTGCCATCAACTTCCAGGCCCATATTTTCCTGCTGGGTGATAAAGGTCCTCTTCGGCATTTTCTTCCAGAAGAGGCCCGTTTCATCGCAATTAAAGACTTGTTGTGGAACGTAATATGCCTTATTGATGATCTTATGAAATTCCACCTTGAACGCGTCTGCGTCTTTCTCTTTAGAACTTGCAGCCTCTTAGTGCCTAATTACACTATGAATTCTTTTCCTTTTTTTTTTTTTTTTTAACCTTTCAAACCAGCCACTGCTGGCTTTACAATTGTCAGTCTCAGCACTTGTACCAAGCAGTTTCGACAATAAATCACTGTGCAACAGCTTCGCCTTTTCACATATTATTGCCTCACTAACACTGTCTCCTTCAAGCTGCTTTTCATTGATCCAGATCAAGAGAAGATTTTCAACTTTCTCTAAAATTTGAGGTCTTTGCCTCTGCAGCTTATTTACGCCTTCGGCCACATCGGCTGGTTTGAGTAACTCTTTTTTCTTTATGATTATGTAGGTAGTTGATTTTGCCATGCTGTACTCATTAGCGATGTCACGAACGCCATTTTCATGTTTCATAATTATTTCTTCTTTACCTCAACTGTTATACGTTTCTGTTTCCTAGCAGCATCACTACCGTTCTTCGAACTCATAATTGATGGGGTTAAAAGGAAAATAATGAAAGAATAAACAGAACAAAGTGTCACTGCTAATAAATCTGTTACTGCTGTGTAGTAAGGCCAGTGAAAGTGAGGCTGTGCACGCGTGCAAACCTAGCCTACTAGGCTAGCGCTAAGCGATGTTAGTACTGTGTGGCCTTCGTTTGCACTGTACGCGATAGTTTGTCTCCAATGTTAAACCTTGCTCTCTCTCTCTCTCTCTCTCTCTCTCTCTCTCTCTCTCTCTCTCTCTCTCTCTCTCTCTCTCTCTCTCTCTCTCTCTCTCTCTCTCTCTCTCGCCTTCGTTCGTAACCCGAGGCACTGTTCGTTACCCGAGACAAAAAAAATTGTCGAAGTTGTTGTTCGTAACCCGAATTGTTCGTGACCTGAGGCATTCGTAACCCGCGGTGCCACTGTATCTAAGTATAATGTCTTTCCCATCAATTTGTATATCTGCAAGCATCTCTACCGTGTTGACATGTCTTAGTCTATCGAAAGTCTTTATGTAGTCAATAAAGCAAAAATCTTTGTTTAATTCTATAGAACGTTCAATTACTGTTCGCAGCTTTACACGGCATTTATTGTACCCTTGCCTTCTACAAAACCACATTATTCTTCTCCTATTTCAGCTTGTATTTTCTTACTCATTCTTTGCATAATAATTCTTAGCAAAATCCTGATGTGACTCATTATACTAATTGTTCGATGTTGATCACATTCCAAAGCTCCTGATTTCTTTGGGATTGCAATAAACACAGAATTACATAATTCAGAAGGTATATCTCCAGTATCATATAATGTGTTCAGCAGTCAGGTGACTTGATCCATTCCACTTTCTTCTAAAGAATTCATCATTTCTGTTGCGATGTTATCTGAACCAGGGGTCTTGCCAGTTTTCGTATATATATATATATATATATATATATATATATATATATATATATATATATATATATATATATATATATATATATATATATATATATATATATATATCCATCATGTGCCATGCCGGTGGGCGATCATGTTTTGCCTTCTCACTCGATCACCAGAGTCGTGGATCAGCTACGTATTTCTGTCTCGGTCATGCCACGAGACCAAGCCATCCAGGTATTTACTTCTAGGTCTTCCCCTTGGTCTGTTCCCTACGATCTTGCCAGTTGTCACCAAGTTCTCCAATTCATTTCTTCTCATAACATGCCCAAAAGATTTTGACTGTCTACGTCTAATGTCTCTAATCAGTTTACGATCTTCATTTGTATCTTGAAGGAAATATACAAATACTATATCCTATACTGTGTTTTTTTTTTTTAATCTTACATTTATCTACATTTCTTTCATCTTACACGTGTCCTATACTTCTTCCATCGTATTTTATCCTATACTTATTTCATCGTAATGTATCCTATACTTCTTCTTCTTCTTCTTCTTCTTCTTCTTCTTCTTCTTCTTCTTCTTCTTCTTCTTCTTCTTCTTCTTCTTCTTCTTCTTCTTCTTCTTCTTCTGCTTTCATCCGTAGTTTCTTTTCGGACGTGATTGCGCTGTGCCTGTTTACAGCAGAGCTGCGTTCTTGCTCCGTTAGGCCGACACATCCGACTTCTACGTGCATTTGTTGACCGGGTTAACCATCCGGGGCTTCTTCCATTTTACATGTATCCTATACTTCTTCTATCTTACATGTATTATATTCTTCTTCCATCTTACATTATCCTATACTTCTTCCATCTTACATGCATCCTATTTTTTCTTCCATCTTACATTTATTTTATACTTTCTTAATCTTACTTTTATCTTATACTTCCTCCATCTGGAATTTGTCCTCAACTTCTTCCATCTGACATTTTTCTACACTTCCCTCATCTTAAATGTAACAATACGTCTTCCATTTTACATTTATCTATACTTTCTTCATCTTACCTTTATCTATACTTCGTTCAGCTTACATTTATTACATACTTTCTTCCATTTCGCATTGTATTTATTAGTTTCTCATTTCATCGTAAACTTTCTTCCATATTACATTTTATCCATTATTTTCTCCAATCCAATCCGTTGTTATAAAATTTCTTTCACATTACCATTACAATTTATTCCTTCACTTCTACCTTCTCATATCTTGCAATTTATCCCCTCCTTTCAATTCTCCCACCTTACATTTTATCTCATCCATTCCTTTATTTTACATTTTATCCCATCCCTTCCTCCATCTTACAATTTATCCCATCCTTCTCCTATCTTACATTTTATCCCATCCCTTCTCCCTTCTAACATCTTGCATTTTATCCCATCCCTTCTCTCATCTTACATTGTATCTCATCCTTTCTTCATTCTAACATCTTACACGTTATCCCATCCCTTCTCCCTTGTAACATCTTACATTTTATTCCATCCCTTCCCCCTTCCATCATCTTTCATTTCATCCCATCCATTCCTCCATCTTACATTTTATTCCATCCCTTGTCTTATCTTACATTTTAATCCATCCCTTCTCCCTTCTAACATCTTACATTTGATCCCATCCCTTCTCTCATCTTACATTTTATCCCATCCCTTCTTCCTCCTAACATCTTGCATTTTATCCCATCTCTTCTCCCGTCTTACATTTTATCCCATCACTTCTCCTTTTTTTTCGTCTTACATTTTAACCCATTCCTTCTCCCTTCTAACATCTTACATTTTATCCTATCCCTTCCCCGTTTTATCGTCTTATATGTTATCCCATCCCTTCCTCCATCTTATATTTTATTCTATACCTTCTCTAATCTTACATTTTTATCACATCCTTTCTACCAATGTATATTTTATCCCATACCTTCTCTAATCTTACATTTTATTCTATACCCTCTTCCGTCTTACACTGTATCCTTTGCAATATTCGACCTTAAATTTGATCCCATACTTTCTCCCATTATATACTTTCCCTACACTTTCTCCCAGGTTGACAAGATCGTTTCAGCTTTACACCTACGCTGGGCTGTATCTAACATCAATGATTCCCAGGTCAGTTTAACAACAGCTGTTTATCATTTATTAGTAGCAACACACTTGTTTATGATTAAATAGCAGGAAATCAGTTGATTATCATTATTTTGCAGAAAACTCCTGTGTATCGTTAATCATTAGGAACTTAGTTGTTAATGATCAGTAAATTGGAATTCTGTTTATGATTAATTAATATCAAATTAATTGTTTAACAGTAATTAACATCAATTCAGTTGGTTATCATTAATTAGAAGCAAATCAGTTATTTATGATTAAGTAGGGCAAATCGGTCGTTTATAATTAATTACTCTCAAATCAACTATCATTGATTAGTAGCAAATAATTTATCGTTATTTAGTAGCTGTAACAGGATCTCAAGAGATCTTATTACCTATTCCCGGATAGTAAGGTAATTATCCTGATATATCTGTCACTCTCTCAGAACAGACGATAACACAATATCAACACCCAGGGGAATGTTGATCACTGAATAGAAAAGAGTGAGATAAACAGTTATTTCAAACAACCACACACATTAAGATATGAGTCGGACCTAGGACACACTGAGTGTGACACAAATTCTCACTAGCTCGGTTAATTAATAAAGACAGGGTAAAAAAAAAATAGCAAGAGGATTTTAACTCAGAAAGATTAGACACTAGCGAGAATAACTGATCGGGTCCGATCGCTAACAATCCCTGAAGAAATCTGCCGGAAATGAGATGTGATGACATTTGGCTGTAGAAATCATCATGGTGAAATTTAGAGTTGTATGAGTTGAGTGAATGTCTGCGGGTGTTGGAACGGGAGAAAACTAGCAAACAGAGTCCCCATTGAGGTCTCCAATCCTGTACTCTGACGATAATGAATATTTAAACGAAGACGACGTTGATCTTCTACACTACACAGGGTTCACATAGGCATTTGGTGATCGGTTCTCCCAAGTTTAGGATACCTGGCTTTCAGCTCGCATTCACAACGGTTTTAAGACTTTCAAACGTTGATATATTTCATTCGTATGTAGAATCAACAACAAAGGGGAAATCTGTAAGAGACACAAAAAGAAAACCCGGTGAGTACTCCCATCTATACCCAACTTTTAATCCTCACCTCTCAGTCTTTAATCTCATTTTACTCAATACCTACATCAGGTCTAAAAGAACAAATCACAGACTATCTGCCACAACCAGATCACATCTTTATGACACAAGATAGTTTTCTAAGGTACGAAATCTCTGAACACATCACTCCTCCACTCCAGATTTCTGACCTCGAAAACTTTGTCTTGGGCAGATAATGTGGTAGCTTCCAATTGCCTTCCGCATCCACACGGCTGATTTGTAGTATCTCTTATAGTTATTATGTCATTTTTGAAGCACAATGCAACACACTATCGTCTGTCAAGACGGCAAGATGCCAGCAATGTGTAAAAGCAACGGTATGTGTAACCATCTTTGAACACCGTGCATCGTTCTTCTTTATTTTTATGTCTTGCATCTCACAACGGACCATAGCAACTCAATCCAAGCTGTTGTTCTTGTCTTGTGTAGACTTGTTCATGGTTGGCTGTGTTTCGGAACTAAAGTTTCTTATGAGATGAAGCAGCTAGACTCACGCCAACCTTCATTAGTCGCCTACTACGACATGCATGGTAGTGATAACAATTCTGCTGCGGAACAAGCACGTCAGAAAAACTCTGGTCGTCAGAAGTGGACCCGTTCCCGGAATGTTTCGCCCATTACCTTCCTGACACTGGTGGTGTTCCTACCCGAGTCATGACTCCAGGTGCTTTTCTCCTGTCGAGCATGAGAACCATGTATCAAGACGTTGCGTTGCTTGTGTCACATCTGTGAAATGTGCTTGCTCCTAGGCCACCACTCCCTCGGGGAGGAGAGAAAGCTGCACCCGGTGCTTCGTTCCCTCACAACTACTATCATGCTTCGTGCAGGATGTCATGCATCGATTCAGAGGTCGTGGGTTGAGAGCATTCGCTGGATCTTTTCTCCAGGACACTCTGGTGTTGCTGGAAATGAACAGGCGCAGATTGGTTGATGTCGCATCATTAATGGGTGGTTTGATGCACGATAAGGCAGATGTGGTGAAGGCCATCTGAGATAATATGAATAATGCAGAAGCACAGACAACCATAGTCTAGAGAGAATGCAGCAGTTTTGGTCGACAGTTGTCATTCAGAGGTCAAGCAAGATGGACATATAATCAGGGCACCACTAGTATTGGAACACGTCGCTGGCTGTTGAACATGAGGACTGAGTGCTTATGGGAATGCCCCGAGTGCAGTGATGTCGGTTCTTAACTCAATTCATATTCTCACACATGCAGGTTACAATCTTATTACTCTTTGTTGCCCTTTAGGGTAACAAGTAACATACAAGCGGTAGTGCATACCTACCACTGTTGCTTCCATTCTGTGTTATTCTTATTTTCTCCGCTGATGTTTCCTCAGCTATTTCACTTAATGAGATGTTAATTATGAAATTCACCTTGACATGTTTCTCTTTGTACGTCACGATTGACCAGGTTCACGACAATGTTCTCTGTTTCAGTTGGAACGCTTACGTCCACCCCCAAGACCAAAATATTAAATGGTTCAAGGACTTTGTGTCACGCTACAACAACCGTGTTTGACAAGATGAAAAACAAACTGGCAGAAGAGGGAATCAAGAAAACCTTACACAAGGACAAGAACTACTTATGTTTCGTGCAGTTAGTGATAGCTGTCTGTGCTAAGGCAAACTTAATGTGATAGGTGTTTGGTTTAAAGAGAATTAATGTAAATGTGTCTTGGCTAAAGAGAATTATCGTAATAAGTGTTTGGGTTAAAGAGAATTAATGTAGTAAGAGTTTGGGTTAAGGAGAATTATTATAATAAGAGTTTGGGTTAAAAATAATTAATGTAATAAGTGTCTGGATTAAATATAATTAATGTACTAAATGGTTGGGTTAAGGGCACTTAGTGTAATTAACTCTTAAACAGTATTAACTCCCTGCAAACCCCTGTTGAGAACATGTATTGTTTTGTTGTGTGAAAACATACAGATTTGAGTCACAGATCATTTCGCTGTAATGTCCGTCATATATCCAGCAAATATATATCCACTAGATATATCCACGATATATCCACCACATATATATCCACCAAATATATCCACCAAATATATATCCACCATATATCCACCTAATATATCCACCATATATTCACAAAATATATATCCACCAAATATGTGACTTGATTGGATTGTTTAAGCATGTTTCTTTCTATTATTCTATCGTATTTTGATGTTAACTGTATTCTTTGATATAACCATTGTTTCTGTCTATGAGTGAGTTATTATCGAAGTTTAATGTAGAATGTATCAGCAGAGAAATAAGTTTGAATATTTTTATATTCTGATAGGTGCGTTACATTTATAACATTGTTAGAAAGAGTTGAACTGAGTCAAAAGCCGACATCACAGCACTCGACACATCACTGTAACGTGCACGGGCGGACCTAATCGGGGGTTATTGCTCTAGATAGAAATGTTACTATATAACAAGCTAACTGGGTCAGAGAAATAATAGGCGGAGGGTAGGTCAGAAAGTTGGAGGTAGAGATGCCAGGATAGGGCTGATATACGAGCTAAGAAGATGGAAAGTGACAAAGTAATATGCAATATGCCAGCAGGGTTATCACAGTTTACAAGAAAACTGGGTTAACCCCAGACTAAGTGTGGGTTAAAGGCACGTACGCATCACTTAAATTGTCCACAAATGGGACAAGCCCTTAAACGAGTGATTAGGATATATCACAGAAGATGTTATTCGAAGTCACGTATGCATAGAAAGCAACGGAATAGCTCAGTAATTTGATATTGTTAGAAAACGGTCGGGGTTAAGAGGGAATCACTAATGGCATGCGAATACGTGACAGTAAAACTAGAACCAAGGAAGATTCTAAATGCAATTTTCATGGGGACTGATAAATGTGATCACTGGGTTAAAGGGCACTCACTGGGAGGGCTGGTAAGAAGGAATACATAGACTAGTCGAAAAATTGAACGGGAGTTGAGTTGTGAGCCAGACCGTGGAGTTCTGAGTTCTGAGAAGTTGAATGGTGGCGGAGTGTTTTTTTTTTTTCTTTCAGTGATCGTAATCCTGGGGCTACTTTATAGAGAACTACTAGGCATTCAGAGAGTTTGGACACAAGGAAGATTCAGGGGCAATTACGTGTGTACATGTATCTATATTGAGACTGTGCAGGGAAATTCTGTCATGTGTATTTCATAATATTCATTCATTCATTATGTGCCATGCCGATAAACGTGGGCGGTCATGTTCTGCCATCTCACTCAATCACCGGAGTCGTGGATCAGCTCCGTGTCTCTGTCTCGACCATGCCACGTGGTCAAGCCATCCAGGTATTTAATTCTTGGTCTTCCTCTTGGTCTGTTCCCTTCGATCTTGCCAGTTGTCACCAAGTTCTCCAATTCATTTCTTCTCATAACATGCCCAAAAATGTTGGCTGTCTACATCTAATGTGTCA